>CM076582.1:1203237458-1203328667 GCA_034641835.2 Pinus albicaulis | reverse complement strand
CCTGTTAGCCACCTATAAAATTTGATTTTGTTATATCAAATGCTGGCTAAATCATGTTTTAGAGCCTTCAAAGAAACAAGTTTTAATGCTAAAAAATGTTACCTCTTGAAGACTCTTGAAGGCCTCATGCCTTTGTCCAAATCTTCACTGCTGTTCCCATTTCAAGCTCAGAAATTCTGCTGATTTCCGAAAGAAAATATTGTTGCAAACACCATTTTCCCCTTCCTTCCACTTCCAAAACTAACCTCATTTTTTACCCCCTTTATTCCCCACAAAAATTCTTCATGTTCATATTTTTCCTTTTTTCCCCTCCATCGAAATCCCTTCGATAAGGTTTAAGACTCCTTCTTTGCCTTATCGAAACCCTCAAAACCATTGAAAAACATTGAAAACTTCATAAAAATACATATTTTTGCGTAAAGGTTTAAGCCCCTTGGGCTAAGTCCTTAACCATTTCCGCTACACATGCCCTGGTGCTAGAATCAGGTGCCAAGCCATTTGGGCGCTTATCGCATCGGAGGAAACACAGCACACAAGTCTTTTCCCTTTATTGAAATCTCCGATGCCGATTAACCTTGTGTATTATATCCCCCGGTCATATCGCTTTTCATATAGACCATGGCCCCGATGACGGGCGCCAAGCCATATTTCAAATATATATCCCGTCCCCGAAGCATTAAAAACTTTTTTTATATTAAATTTTTAGTTTTAATGATTTTTTTCATTATATTGAAAGAAGGGCCGGAAGCGGTTTTCATCGCACCGCTTTTGAGAGGAAAGCGGTTTTCCCTGATCAGCAGCGATCAGCGCCACTGCCCGACACGTGGCCTTGAGTGGTTTGGAGATACCGCCCTCATTACGCATTAAAAGTCGACTATGGGCCCAGCGCAATATTGATGTATGCCGTCTGATCTAATGCTAGCTCATCGGACGGTGATTGCGCCCAAAAGATGATCGAGGGATAAACTCCCCCTCCCTCTGCTTCCACCCGTGCATCTTTCCAGAATTGTGCTCGTTCTCCACCATCAGATCTGAGGCCCCAGATCTGACGGCCCTCGTTCCAAGTCGCGTGACTTTCAGCGCAAAGTTTATTTATTCCAAGGCCACACGAAATGGGTGGTTTTCTAATGACACGTGTCGGGAGGGGACGTGTATCGCGTTCCAAAGGGAAATACTGCCTACCCACCTTTTCCTCACGCGAAAACGGTGGTTTCCATCCCCGAAACCACTTTCCCTCTTTCCATATGAATTTCTCATGCGCCTCCCCAGCCGTTGATCTTGTGGGTCGACCTCATCCGACGGCCCACGATCATCCCGAAACCCCAAACACCATTTTTAACCATTTTGTCTCATAACAAAGGTTTTTAACCTTATCCCATCAAATTTTCGCCATTTTTTCGTAAAGTGACTCCTTCGCTTTACTTCCTCTCGATCAATCCTGACCGTCGATCATTCCGCGATCGACGGTTCTGACTTATTTTTCACCCGCTTTCCTTTTTTAACCTCCCAAAATAGATCTCGACCGTTGGATGACACCATCCAACGGCCATGCTTTCTCCCTACGCCCTCTAAAGCAGTAAAACCTATATAACGTAGGATTTTGTAATATTTTTCGTATTGTGCAGGGTTTTCAATGGTTTTCCATTATATCAAAAGAGAAACCGAAGGCTGAGAATGACGATTCTCCCGCCTTCGATTCATCAAAAGGAATCATTCACAGGGTTCAAACTCTACGTTTCATCAATCTTTCATGAGGCATTGATGCCATACGAGCCCTGCGCGGCCTGCACATCAACAAGACACAGTTAAATGAATTGAAAGAGTATCAGTGTCGAAGACAGAACACAGCAGAACAGAAGATTGAAAATAATTTGGGGATTACGGCTAAGATTGATTATCAAAAGCCTAATCCTCCAAATTCAAACACAATTAAAAGGAAATCATAAGTGTTGATCGGACAGCAAGCCCCCACTGCCACATCTGAGCCAAATTGATTCCTCCCAGCTACACAGTGCCACCTGTGCCTCAAAGCATTCAAACAGAGGCTGAAGTTATTGATCAAAATCAGATATTTTCCTCAGCGCAGCCAGAGAGTTAATTTTTCAAATAAACTTAATGAAAAAATATCAACAGAGTTATTTTAACATAACACAGAGCCTCAAAATTCAAAAAGAGCTCCCACCGAGCTTAAATATTAATGTAAATTATTTAATACAGAGGAGACCTATGTAAGCTTCTTCATCGAGCCCCCCAAACTTGGCCGAGAAGCCTTTAATTCTGTATTAATTATATTTGGAGATATTTTATCAGATCTCACCTCCTCATTCTTCTATAAATACTACTAAAGAAGATGAGTGAGGGGTTGGTTGGTTGGTGTTCGATTACTAGTTGTAATACTAAAACTCTCTGAAATAATATATAGTCTATTGAAGTTGAAGAAGAAACTGAAGTCTTGGAAGCCCTGATGATGTTGTTGCATGCTTGTTCTTGAAAAGGCTCTATCATTGGATCCATGAGCTTGGTTGTTGGTGAAGTATTCTGAACTGTTTAATGTTTTCTCCTGTTTTCATTTTGTTCCATAATTTCTTACTACAGTAGGTTGAAAGTTTTAGGCTAAGAAATGACTCCTAGAAGCACCTTAGACCTGTTCATCCTTCACTGTTTCAAGTTTTCTTCTGCTGAGGTATTTTAGAGTCTTTAATCTCTCTCTTTAGTCCTCATGCTTGTTTATTTCTATGATAGTTCGAATAAGTTGGTTTCAGCATGATTTATGGTTCTCCCTGCTTGTCTGCTGCCACTTAAAGGCTGTTATTGAAGTCTCCCTTTGAAGTATTTATGTTTATAGTGAGCCAAGGAGGTCTGTTCTGATCTTTCCCTTTTTCCTCGCTTAAACAGTTTTCTTAAAGGTATTTATAGTTGTAATCATAGATGTGTTAGGTGTTCCCTCTTCTATGACTGCAATTATCAGTGAATATTTTATGTTTTCTAAGTCATTTGAAATAAAATCTTTGAGGAAATAGGGTGTTCCCCGAATCTTAGATTTCATTTTAAAAGTTGTTTTGAAATCATTATTTGCTTAAAGGTATGATTTGTAAAATTCATGGTTTTCCCTATCTATCAAATAGCTCTTTATTGTTCAAATTGTGTTTTCAAATTCCCGTTGTTGAGAATTAAACTTCTCTTTCCAAATCATTGATGTCCATCTCATTCCAAAAACCAAAGGATCCTGTGGCCAAGTTAGATTTTCCCTCTGATATCCCATATCCATTGATAAGTTTGTCATGACCTCTTTTTGACTCCATTTCCCAATGAAGCTACTACTTCCTCTTTCTACCTACCTTTCCTAGACCTTTCATATTCTGCTGTATCAATTCAACCAAACAAACAATCAAACACCTGCACTTAATAACTAGTCTAAAACCAATACTCTAAGCACACAAGATAAACCTTTGCAAACAAACATTTGAGAGATCCCTCTCTGAGAACAGGAGGACTAGATCTTGTAACTCTAAAGATTGGTTCTGATGTTGCCTTGTCTTTTGATTTGCCAAACTATCAAAACACGGGACACCAACATAATGGCGATCACGGTGGGACCCTGAGTAAAATCTTCAAAATTAAACACTCACTGTCTAGTATAACATAAGTAACCTTCTTCAAGCACTACCAAGCATAACGGCAATCATGATAGGACTTATTCTGAATCAGTGGCAAACTAAGTAACCCTTAGGATTCTCTTAGAACCTTATCAAACCTTGAAGGAATCAGTTACCAAGCCATAAGAGTGAACTCTGTATGTTTTGACACCCTAGCTAAGTGTTAAGTCAGATTTAGGACACTCTCATAACCTATAAGATCAAGAAACTCAGAAAAACCCAAAAACATCTCAGTTTGGCTTCATAATAAACTTGGTGGTGGACCATAAAAACCTTTTACCTCCAAAAGAGCTAAAAATTTCCACCTGGTGACTCCACAATCCTAAACAGACCTTAAGACTCCACTGGGAAGACCCATAATCTTTGTAACATCATACAAACTCAGTTAGAAGGCTTTAGGATTAAAGTTTTCTTCTTTTAAAAATATCAGTTAGCCTCTTAAAGATTGTCATATTTGGTTAAACTTTTCCTTTAGCTGGGTTCGAAAAACACAGCATAGTGGCTCCTAGAAAGATTCATACTAGAGCCTTCTCTGACCCAAACCCACCGGAAATAGTTGACAACCCTGAAAGTATACTTAGGGAGTCTCCTAAGATTAAATTTTCAACTGTTTTCAGATCACCCTTGAGAGCTAATTCAGTTCCTGAAAATCTTGCAACTCTACACCAACCACAAGTCGACTTAAGAAATCCTTTTAGAACTAGGTCGCTTGATGATATAATTCAGATAGACTCTGAGTCTTCACTTTTATCCCCAGAACAAAGTGAACATCCTAGTAGTAGAGAAACCACACCACCTGATTTACATTTCCTTCTCAATTTAGGTGTCTCTCATCCAAGATCAGCTCAACAATCTATCCCCGGTACATCCACATCTGTCCATCCAACATCCACTATCCAAATCACTTCATTGCAGCCTACTTTCCCTTTCACAAACCCACCCCTTGTAAATCCACCTTTCTTTCCATCCATGGCAACATGGTATGCCCCATTAGTGTTACCACAACCTCTACTTCCCTTACCAAATGATTACCAATCTAAAATCCCTCACTTCACTGGAAAAGAGTCTACAACAGCTCAACATCATGTAGATAGGATGGAAGATGCATTTGATTGCATGGAGATAGAAGAAGAAACTGTGAAGATGAGGATCTTCGCCCAAAGTTTAGGAGGAGACGTCAAGAAATGGTTTAAAAATTTACCTCCTAATAGCATAAACGATCTCCCTACCTTGCATCAAACATTCATAAATAAATGGGAACTCAAAAGAACCCTCTCCAAATAATAGTAGAGTATAGAAGCCTAAAGAGAAATCAAGGGGAGAGTGTTCATGACTACTCGACCAGGTTCAATAGCGTTTACAATGCTCTTCCACCTCACATGAAACCTCCTCAAGGCATGGCCTTGGTAAGGTATCCCGAAGGCCTTTGATGCTAAAATGACTTATCGGTTAAGGGAGAGGGATTACTTAACCTTAGAGGACATGCGAGAAAGGAGCTGTGAGCGTAGAAGCAAACATAATTGAGAAAATAAATAGGTTGAGATTAGAGAAGAGGGTAACTTATAAAGATGACCTAATACCCTCAACCTCAACTTCACGACACAAAAAATGACAACCTAGTGAAGGTGATGGAGAGGATGCTTGAAAAGATCAATTTGAATGAGAGAGTGCCACGAGAGAACCTCAAAATAACCAAAACAGAAACAGAAATCAGAGATTATAGAAGAGAAAACAATCAAGATAAACAAAAGAGAAAGCGACCAACCAGATTAGACACTCCTTCCAATAGAACTATGTAGATCAATATGAGGAGGATAGGGAGTTGCAAAAGGTTGGGAGAATCTCATGTAAACTTAATTGGATCGGACATGGGGGATGATGTTTTCCTCACCGAGGAAGAACAAGGTTTTTTCTCACATTCAAACAAACCAAGGCCCGAAGTTATTGATTAGGACCGGATATTTGTCTCTCAAGCGAAGCCGAGTAAATTACGCAAAAAAACTTAATGACAAAATATCAGCAGAGTTACTTTGACATCACACGAGAGTCTCAGGTCAATAAGAGCTCTCCCACAGGGCTTAAATCTTAATGTAAATCAGATTAATACAGAGAACACCTATGTAAGCTTCTTCATCGAGCCCCCAAAGGTCGAGAAGCCATTAAGGCGTATTAATTATCTTTGGAGATATTTTATCGGATCTCACCTCCTTATTCTTCTATAAATACTATCTTTGGAGAAGATGAGAGGGGGTTGGTTGATCACTAGTTGTAATCTTGAAACTCTCGGAATAATACATAGTCTGTGCTGAAGTTGAAGAAGAAATTGAAGTCTTGGAAGCCTACGATGATGTTGCTCTGCATGCTTGTTTTTTGAGAAGGCTCTATCATTGGATCCATGAGCTTGGCTTTTCGTTGGTGAAGTATTTCTGAATTGTTTAATGTTTTCTCTGTTTTCATTATGTTCCATAATTTCTTACTACATTAGGATTGAAAGTTTTAGGCTAGAGAAATGACTCTGAAGACTTTGTAGACATGTTCATCCTTCACTTGTTTCGTGTTTTCTTCTGTCAAGGTATTTTAGAGTCTTTAATCTCTCTCTTTAGTTTTCATGCTTGTTTATTTTCTATGATAGTTCGAATAAGTTGGTTTTCGGCATGATTTATGGTTCTCCTACTGCTTGTTCTGTTGCCACTTAAAGGTTGTTATTGAAGTCTCCTTTGAAGTATTTATGTTTATAATGAGCCAAGGAGGTTTGTTCTGA
This sequence comes from Pinus albicaulis, assembly GCA_034641835.2. NCBI lineage: Eukaryota > Viridiplantae > Streptophyta > Pinopsida > Pinales > Pinaceae > Pinus > Pinus albicaulis. The sequence goes on along the minus strand of CM076582.1, from coordinate 1,203,322,250 downwards.
TATTTCCCTTTGTCCTTGCTTAAATAGTTGTCTTAAAGGTCTTTTTAGTTGTAATCATAGATGTGTTAGGTGTTCCCTCTTCTATGACTGCAATTATCAGGTGAATTTTTTTATGTTTTCTAAGTCATTTGAAATAAAATCTTTGAGGAAATAGGGGTGTTCCCCTGAATCTTAGATTTCATTTTAAAATTTGTTTGAAGTCATTATTTGCTTAAAGTGTGGTTTGTAGAATTCATGGCCAGCCCTGTCTATAAAATACCTCTTTATTGTTCAAGTTATGCTTTTCAAATTCCCTTGTGTTGATAATTTAAATTCTCTCTCCAAATCATTGATGTCCATCTCATTTCAAAAACCAAAGGATCCCTGTGGCCAAGTTATATTTTCCCTCAGATAGCCCATATCCATTGATCAGTTTTTCATGACCTCTTTTTGACTCCATTTCCCAATGAAGCTATTACTTCCTCTTTCTACCTACCTTTCCTAGACCTTTCAGTATTCCGATGTATCAATTCAACCAAAACAAATAAACAAACACCTGCACTTAATAACTAGTCTAAAACCAATATCCAAAGCACACAAGATAAACCTTTGCTAAAACAAATAATTTGAGAGATCCCTCTGCGGGAACAGGAGGACTAGATCTTGTAACTCTAAATATTGGTTACGATGTTGCCTTGTCTTTTTATTTTCCAAACTATCAAAACACGGGACCCCAACAGGGATATACATTTATGCATTATGATTTGTACTCTTTTACTTTTTGTGAGCAATAGATTGTACCAAGGATGATCATTACTTCTTGTATATTGTATTGTGATGCACTTGAGGCCATTTGTAGCATTGATGTTGGCCATTTTTTTTGGTGGTTTGTGGGAGAGGCCACATGATTCTTGGTGTGCACCATTGGCACCATATTTTACTTCTATGATCTCATCTTGTAGGATGATTGTGGCAGAGAAAAAAGTGGCTGAAAAGACACTTGTTACACTTTTTTTTTGAGGCGGGTATGGGATGCACTACGTTGGTTCCACATATGGAACTATGATCCACCTCCCGGGTTTGTCATGTGACAACTTGTTTTTATTTATTTTTTCTTCCATATATTGATGATGTTCTTATGTTTATGGGAAGATTTGTTGGGAGGATGGCACAAGTGTTGGAGGTGCCCATTGGGAGTATGATTCTCCATACTTCATATGTTGCATGTTTCGGGAGAAACAATCGGCCTACCATGATTGCCACACTACATCTCTTGTCTTCATGTGGGGAGAGTCATTTGGAGAACTTGAGTTCATGGGAGAGGCACTTCATGGATGTTTGGTTTGGAGTGGGTAACTTGGGTCATTATTGGAGGCTATAATATTTTAGCCCAAGCTGAGCAACATCCCCATACATATCATAAATGGAGAGAGAAACAACCCGGGTTGAAAAGATCTAATCTCTCCATACGAGCCCCAATACATTGCATGAACCAAGGGTTGAGGATTTTTTTAATGAGCTACCTAGAATGGCTCATTTCATTTGGATGATAGCATGGGTATGGGAGTCTCTCATTGGGAATGAGATCCCCTATGTTTTTCATCATTCCTATCTTGAGGAGGCCATTGGACAAACGAAGAAGGTCTCCACTTATACCTTCCACTTTCTCATGATGTGAGCCATTTGGTTTTTCATACTTGGGAGGAACCATTGGAGGGAAAATTTATTGTAGATTATTTTGAGTAGTGGTGGGGACTATTGATGAGGAGGCCATAAGAGGAGGAGGGGAGGAATTTTTCTCCACATTTACATTTTCTTGAGGACAAGCAACATTTTCGATGGGAGAACTTTGTAATATTCCTAAAATTTAGCTTTTAGCTAAATGGAATATTATAGATCATTTTGTCACTAGGTAGGTGAATAAGTGGGTAGGGAGGCCCTTAAATCTCCTAAGCAGCAATAAAAAAAACTATCAAGTGTGAAAGGATGCCTTCTAAGCAGCTAAATAAAGCACCTTTGAGTGTGTGACGTGGGGTTGTATCATGTTGAACCAATCAACTTTGACCAAGTCAACATCGTTTGTTATGGAGGAGTGGAGATTAAATGAGGAATAACGCAGTTTTGGAGGGAGATTGATTTCATGAAGGAAATGACCTAATCAAGTGGGGACAAGGGCAAGGAATATCATAATCTATATAAGGAAGAGGATGGCAGCCATATGGGGGTTATGTTTTTGGATTATTATTTTTTTATGTGGTTTGTTTAGACTTCTTTGCATTCTTCAGTTGTTTAGCTGAGATTGTTGTGTTGTTTAGCACCGGGTGTTCCCGAGAAAGAATCCCACATATTTTCTTGAGAGGCCTCTTGGAAGAGCATTTCATTTCATTTCCACATTCAGGTTTTCGAGGCCAAGCTACAACTTTCTTCATCGAGCACAGTTTCTACTAGATATTGTGCTTGTGTTACACTAATGCGAGCAGTGGAGAATTAGATCGGGTGTCTTCAAAGCTAGTTTTTTCAGTGGAGGAAGGTTTACTTCCATTAGGGAGGCCATTAATGGAGCCCCTTGGGCTTTATTGACACATTTGGCACCCAGGGCCAAGGATAATTTATCCCCTACAACACATTTTTTAGTCCGGATCCGCATTATTTTAGGGAGGAGTTGCAGGGGGTAGTTGTAGTGGTTGTTTTGAGAGGTGATTTCTTCAGTGGAGGAGCCATCCTTTCATCCAGAATATCTATTGGAGTATATCTGTAGTTCTCTACATTAGATTCAGCCATATCTTCTCATTTCAGTGGTTGCATCATAACTTTAGCCCTAGGGCTACAACTTACATTAGCACATTGTGTGCATTTTTCCGAAAAGCCCTCTTGGGTTGTCTTGGGAAAGGCGATCTAGTGCTCGAATCTGTATGTTTAAATTTTATTGGGGCCTATATTAGAATTTTTCTATCATTGTATCATCTCCATCTATAGATATACATAATATTACTGTGTTGTAGCAGCTCTCTAACATTTTGTATTGTGACAACGGCTCATTTTTGGGTGTGATTGCTTTATGGGAGGCTTGTTCCTTCATTATATTTGATGTATGCCTCAATAATTTGTATTGATTTTCTGATCTAATACATGATGTTATGACTCCATATTTGTTTCCAATGTTAATGAGTTGATTTACACTATTATTTCTAGTTTTTTGTTCACATATTTTTGCATTCCCCATTTGGGAATATTACAAATTTTCACATAAATTCAAAAACATTAGAACCATTATTTAATTAATGTTGCAAGAGGCTCAGAAATATAATTGAATAGAAAGTCATCAATAATTTCTTCAAACTCCCATTTGGTCTACCCTATGACATAGAGGATAAAAAAACTTTCCATAGAGGCAAGGAGGTTAGTATTATTGAATTATGAAGTGATAGAGGAACATAAGTGGAGTAAAGAGGGAAAGCTTACTAGATCCCTTCGATGAGGTGCCATAACACTTATTGAAATGCATAACCTATGATGTAATACTAAGCATGCTTTATTCTTATCACCGCACCAAGTAAGAAACATGCAAAGGCTTGAAGATAACCTTGGTATCCCTATTTCTTGTTGCAATCATTGAGAGAAATGAGCTCAAAGGTTTAAAAAAATGGAAAGAAGAGGTATTGAACACCATGGATTCATAAAAAACTATATTTTGTGATACTTTATAAAGGAAATAATCAAGGTATCTTAGGATGACTTCATTATTATGAAAAAAAGAATAATTTATGGCCTCACAACAAATAATTAATGAATATTGTTAAATTAAATTTTGTCACATTCAATAAAAGTGAGCCTAATAATGGGATCAATCAACATCCTATTCCCCTTGTCATAATATTGTACAAATCCCTAAGCATGTACCTTTCATCCCTCGAAATTTCAACCCTAAACTTCCCTATCCGAGCCGGCTAGAGGACCAACGCTCCTGCAAGCCTATGAGGGTACGTTCACCTACAAGTTACTCCATTGTGGCCATCGTTGGTCACCGGTAGGTTTCTCTCCTTTGCACTTGTGTTGGTTCTATAATTCTAGGAGAATGATCGGGATTTCAAAAGCTTCACCTTCTAAGAGTTTCCAAAAGTTTTTTCAACGTACCTTGGATTGAAATTGAGATCCTATCCTACCCTACTTTGGAGTTTTCACCACTTATCCTTTAACCCTATCCCTCCATCAAAGGTGGACATAAAACCTTAGAATGGTAATTGGATAAGAACTACCACCTTACCCATATCTCCTATATATTGACCCTCTCATATGTAAGAGGGAATGGTTGGATTTTGGAGAGTGATTCATCCCTTATGTTGTTGCGAAGTAGTTATCATCTCATCCATAGTGTGATTTGGAGATGCATATTGTGACAAGGAAAGGATAAGTTAACAACTTGAGGAGCTATTCTACAAGATCGATCGCCACTTATGGTTGTAATCTCCTTCCATTTATATTAATGCAAAGAATTATTTGTTTTTCCTATATGTTATGTCATTATTTCACTTATTTCAATACCATGTTGACCTATTGAATAGAGTACTTAGATGATACTACATACATCTTATAGTTTCTTGGCTTGTGTTATCTAATTGTGTAGGATCTAATTTTGGTGATCGAGTTGGAATTGTAGCTTCCAAGATAAAGAAGGAGAAAAGTGTGTGATGTATTCAGGGTAGGACTCGCTCCATCATTTATTTACCTAAAGGATAAACAATTGGGTTCCTTGTCTCTCTGTTGTTCTAGGTTAACCACCAAACCTAGGGGAGATACCTTTGTCCGAAATCGTAAATCATGGATAACAAATTAGCGACCATAATGGGGAGCGAGTATTCCCTTTGTTAGTATGAATCTTTCGTCGTAAAATACCACTTTAGCTACACATAAACAAAATATCCCTAACATCAATTATGGCTGCCAAATATCTTTAAATCATGCAATTAGGTGATCCAAATAATGTCGCACAAATCCAGATCTAAGCATAAAATACATTAAGCGAGATAAAGTAAAATGTGGCTCCATGCACCCAATAGACAAGACAAGAACAATGTATTTGAAAGAATTTTTATATTATATTAAAAAAGGTGGCACCTGAGAGGAAAACAAGAAAGGTGTTTTCCGGTTCTCCTCAATGGGATGGGTTCTTGAAATTCCTCGAGTGTTTCGGATCTAAAATTCCTCTCTCTTGTTGTTGTAGAAAACCCTAGACAAACATAGAACTCAATGGGAGCTCACAAGGAAAAAATGGAGAATGTGACCTAGTATAGATCCAAAGTGATCTAATGCAATGGAGGTGACTAATGAATGGGGAAAACCCTTCTATTTATAAAAAAATATTAGGGTTATCTAGAACTTGGTGCATGAATAAAATATTATTAATCAAATTCTAGAACCACCCTTTAGGAATATTTTATTATATTTGTGGAGGGAAAAGGTCTTTTGACTTGGGTCAATTCCTTTATTTATAAACAATAAATAAATAAATTATTTATTTATTATTTTAGGGAGATGGTGGGAATATAATTAAATAAATAATGATTTATTTAATTATTTAAAAATGATTTAGTCAAATTTAACTAGGAATATTATTTAAATAATGATTTAAATAACTTATTCCTAGGAAATAATCAAATAAATAATGATTTATTTAATTAATTTCCTTGTTTTGGGTTAAATATGACCGGGAAATATAAACAAATGTTATTTCACATGGTGAAAGCAATTTTACTTTAGGGTAAAATTGGTCTTACATGGTGTACTTGGGTTCATCTAATGATAATAGGTTAGATGACCAAAAAAATGGTGTAATGTATTTCCCCCCAACGTACGAGTGTTAGGAGCAAATCGTATGACCGAAGTACGTTGTAAGAACTTAATCACTAGACATCAAGTGGGAAGTGAGAGAGAGAAATGTAAGGTACTCTAATGTGCTAAAGGACTAGACCCTAAGGAGACGAGACTTACAAGTGCAACAAGTCTCTAGTCTATGATGTGGTACTGTAGCTAAAGGCGGCGGGGGAGGCATACCTATGCCCGCTGAGACAAAGTACAAAAGAATAGGAAGTCCAGTAAACAAGGGACCAGACCATGAAGAGTATGTTGGCATGAATAAGAGCCAGAAAGATATAATGATGGATCCCACATACATGCTATGTCTGGAATAATCGTCAGGACTTATACAAAAATATTTTTGGTACATGAGATAAAAATACGCCCAAATGCCCCCTACACACAGGGAAGGGCTCACAAAATCTGACTGATACATGCAAATCGAAGAGGCGCTGCAAGCAGTTGAGGCCAATATCATCAAATGGGAGGAGCTGCATCAAGGGCTGAAATGAAGAAGTCATCTGAGCATGTGGGGGGCTACCTGTAGGGCCACCCCCTCATGAGGGTTGAGACATCTCACACACACCTGGGAATCACCAATAGCTATTGCTGCATCACTGGAATATCAAGTGTATAGATCACGATCATGTTGAAAAGAGCTCAAACCAAGGTACACTACCCCCTAGACCTGACTTCTGGAGGAAATGAGCTGATGTCAACAAAAGTAGGTCCGCTATAGGTGAGGGAAGAAAGGAATCTCAACTAAGGCATGGGAGAAAATAGTAGAGCGACTAAGAGATGGACACTGATGATGATAATTAATTGGGATATGATCCAAAGGAGACCATAAAAAACATGAGTACAAAATGGTATCTCATGACGGAAATTGACACAAACAAGAATGAGTATAGAGGCAAGGTGGTGCCCCCAATGAAATGTGTTGTAAGTGAGACAATCCAATTTTGAGGAGAGGTGAAGTAAGGCTTCATGGACAACAGGTGTCTTGGTGAAGTAGCTAAATGTGAAACAAAAAAATGCTGGCTATCTAAAAGAAAATAAAACATGCATTTCGAATGGAAAATTCTAAGGGTAATATTTCTTAAGATAGAGTGCATTGCGAGGATTAGGAAGGATGTGGCCTTCAAATTCCTCTAAAAGATATGCCCCCTTACCAAGGTCTTTACTGATAATGTAAGGACCTAGCCATAATGAGTCGAACTTCCCATGATCGAGGGTATTGTGGGCCTGATCATATACTAGAACAAGGTCACCTTCATGAAAGGTACGAGGGTGGACTTTTCAGTCATACTGAGCTTTGGTGCGCTTTTTGGTCGCTTCAAGGGTTTGCAATGCAACATGATGGTCTTTAGAGGCATGCTCGAGCATGATAAGTCATTGTTCTAGAGGTTGGGTATCAGGGAGAAGTTCGACGGCTAAGTGAAGGGAAGGGATTTAACACTCGATTGGTAAAACTGCCTCCTCGCCAAAGACAAGGTGGAAAGGAGTGAAACCGGTGGCGGTTTTAACAGAAGTACGATAAGCCCACAAAGCAGGGAAGAGCATGAGATGCCAATTGGTTTTGTGCTTATTCACCGTTCGTTGAAGCATGGTCTTAAGAATTTTGTTGACCGCTTCAACTTGGCCATTACCTTGGGGGTAATAGGAAGATGAATATTGGTGCTCAAAACCCAATAGGGAGGATAGCTCATGCCAAATCTGATCTTCAAAATGGCGGCCATGGTTAGAGACTAATTGTTTTGGAACTCCGAAGCGAGCAATGACGTGGTTAAAGAAAACGAGGGCTACGGTAGCTGCCGTATTGTTGAATGTTGGCATAGCTTCGGCCCATTTAGTGAAATAGTCAACTGCCACAATGATATATTTGTGGTTACCAGCGGATGGAGGTCGACATTCCATAAAGTCAATGGCCCATTTACAAAAAGGAGTAGCTGTGACGACATGATGGAGGGGAGCGGGAGGAGCTCACGCCTTGGGGGCGAAATGTTGGAAATTGGGACAATGTTTGACTGCTTCAATGCAATCACTGAAGAGAGAAGGCCAAAAATACCCGACACGCATGATTTTTTGGGCGGTGGCGAGGCCAGAGAAGTGGCCACCACAAGCGCCGCTATGACAGGCATTGAGGACTTGCTCGGCTTCAGCGTGTGTGAGGCAACGACGAAGGATAGTATCTACTCTACAACGATAAAGGTCATCGCCGATTAGAAGGTAGCGAGAGGCTTGGTGTTGGATACGTCGTTGAGCATCACGATCAAGATGAAGGGTGAAATTTTGGGTTCACAAGTAAGTAAGGATGTCACCGTACCAAGGATCGTCGGTGGTGATGGAAAATAAATGTTCATCAGGAAGAGCATCATTAATTGGAGTATCTTGCGTCCTGGTAGGCAAATCATAAATGATTTCAGCGAGGACTAAACATTTCTTACTTTTTGGGGTGAAAAATTCAAGGTCGAATTCTTGGAGGATAATGACCCAACGAGCGTATTTCCCACTGAGGATGCGTCGACTCAATAGGAAATCCATGGGGTTGGAATCAATCACAACCTTGGTGGAACGCATGAGGATATAATGACGCAGTTTTTGGACCGAGAACATGACAACTAGTGCTAATTTTTCTTCATGCGAGTAGGACACAGGTGGATCGGCAAGGTTCTTACTGACATAATAGATCACATGTTCGATACCATTATCATCCTCCTAGATAAGGACACCAGAAACCGAATAGGTGGAAGCGGAGATGTATAGGATGAAATCTCGGTCAAAGTCAGGAGGACGGATCAAGGGAGTGGATGTGAGAGCATGCTTGAGGGCATCAAAATATTCTTGAGCGTAGGTATCCCAAACAAATGGGGTGTGAGATCGAAGAAGTCTAAGGAAGCCATTTGCGGTAGTGGCATAGTCAGGAACAAATTGGCGAAGAAAATTAGCTTTACCTTGGAGACTTTGCAGCTGGCGTAAGGTACACGACATAGGAAGTTCAAGAATTGCTTGAACCTTCAAAGGGTCGAGAGTTATCCCATCTTTAGACACTATGAAGTTGAGGAAATGATCGGCGGGAACACATAAGACACATTTCAATGGGTTAAGGCGAATGTTATACTTGTGACAGCGGAGAAAAATGGTACGCAGCTCATGAAGGTGTTGCACCCGATGTTTAGAACGCGCAGTAAGGTCGTCTAAATAGGCAAGGATAATATGAGCTAAGTCATGGAAACAATAATACATGGCGCGTTGAAAAGTGGCGCCAGCGTTTTTAAGGCCAAATGGCATGACTCGATATGCAAAAGCGCCCCACGGACTAATGAACGCGGTTTTAAGTTGATCAGCACGACGGATAACAATTTGGTTGTATCTGGAGAAGCCATCCATAAAGGATAGAATCTCGTGCCCCACACACTCATCAATGATTTGGTCAATAAATGGTGTGGGGAAGTTGTCTTTGGGACAAGCTTTGTTCAGATCGTGAAATTTGGTGCAAACACGAATGGTGCCTTGTTTTTTAAGGACGGGAACTAGGTTGGACACCCAAGTGGTGTATTCGATGGGGTAAATGAAACCAGCCTGTCGGAGCTTATCGATTTCAACTTTGATGGCTTCACGTCTAGAGGGATGAATGGGACTCAACTTTTGACGGATCGGAATGGCATCAGGCCATGTGTCGATGTGGTGTTCGACAATGGCAGGATCGAGTCCGGGCATTTCTAAGTAGGACCAGGCGAAAATATCACGGAATTATTTGAAGAGGGTGTAGGATTCAATTTCTTCTGGAGTGCATTGGGAACCCATGGTGATATGTTCTTCGATACCTGGTTTGACAGAAATGTCTATTTTGATGGTAGGAGAGATATTAGCCATATTGCCTTCTTTGAAAGCGTCGGGTGCAGGGATGGGGTTTTTGAACCAATCAACTTTATCAGGAATGAAATATTTAGATTCGAGAGCATATTGGTCATGGTATTGGTGTGGGAGGAAGTATGCACGATGGTGCATATCGTCCCACAGAAAATCAGGTTTGGTCATGGCTTCCATGTCTTCATCGAACTGAAATATGGGAAGAGTGGAAGGAATAGGAGGATCTGAGGAGGTAGAAATATGAGACACCTGATTTTGAGGGGAAAGGCTCACATGCATGTCGTCAAGAGGGGTGACAGCGGAGCAAGCAGATGAGTGGGTAGGCGAAACATCGGGGGAAGGTACTAAGGGGTCGGTTGTCCGGAAACGCGGTGATGAGGAAAGGTAGGAAATAGTGGCTGAAGGTTCGGTCATTTTAGTATTAGGATGAGAAATGGTAATCGGGGTAGACAGGTGGTCTGGTGATAGAGAAGAAGGATTACGGGAAAGTGGGCTTCGAATTGGCGGTATGCGGCTAAAGAGGCACGATACTCGTCGAGGCGAGGGCAAAGATGGGTATAATGTCCATGGAAATCGCACAAAGAACAAGGGTGATTGGTGCACAAGTGTTTAAGTTTCAAAAGGGAATCAGGTATGGTGACATAGACCTCAGGAATATTGGATTCCGGAAATGTTTCATTGACCATGGTTTTGAGATGTGGTAATTCATGACAGGTATGGGTAGCGTGGCCGACAACATCGCACAAGGCACATTGGATGGGATGCTTTGGAGGTCGAGGAGGGGCAGAGGTTGTTGGGGAAACCTTTTCCCTTTATGCCCCCCTGCGAGCTTTGTTATTGTTACCTGACAGGGTCACAACAAGAGGTGGTTCCTGATGAGGGGACTGAGGTACTGGTGCAGCGGGAGAAGCCATGGGTATTGGTTGAACTGGGGTCAAACCAAGATAAGGTTTAGGTTGACCGGGCAGGGTATTGGTTGGGGGGTCGAGGTACCAGACGGTTATACCCAAGGTCAAGTTGGGGAGGGATATGGTGGCCAAGATAGGGACGAAATGAGCTCCAGGAGGGGGAGAAAGGAAAGGAATTTCACCAGTAGGGAAATGGCCAGGAGGAATGGGGCCAAGGGGGTTGTTCTCGGGCGGGATCGACCCAGGAGGGTAGAGAGGCACGTAAGGAATATTCGAGGAAGGAGATTCCGAAGGAAGAAGGTTGGCTAGTGGGGGCGACGGGCTAGGAGCTAGTGGGGTTGGGTGAGGATGCAGTTGCTTACTAGCCAAAGTGGGTTGCACAAGGTCAGCCCAAGATGATTGCATCATGTAAACGTTCGCCATGCTAGGATCAGATATGGGAGGAGGGTCTAAAAAGGTTCCAGGCAAGGAGGAGTCTTTATAGACGCCAGGGGAAACACTGGTCAAAGAATCAACAGTTTGCTTATTGGTGACAGTAGAAATGGTGGACTCAGGGGAGGTCTGAGATTTTGGTTCAAGGTAAATCAACTAGTCAATGGTGACAATCTTGCCATTATGAGGGAAAAAAAAATTGCGGTGGACTGCGGATGGGATGGCAGACATGGCATAGGTGTAACTACGCCCCAAAAGAATGTTGTAGTCAAGAGGGGCATCGATAACTTCAACATCGACACAAACAGTCTTACCCGCAAGGGTGATAGGACAGTTACGGAATAGGCCAATGGGTTGGGAGGCGTGGCCATCCCACGCATGAAGGGTGATCGTGGAAGGGGCCAGCTCAGGAGATCCTAGTTGTTTCCAAACCAAAGCAAGCATCACACAGGTAGATGCCCCCTCATCAATAATATACCGAGCGACATTGGCATTTTGGATTGTGACTAGGATTTGGAAAGCAACAGAAGCAGGAAGGGGAGGATGGTTTGACTGATGGGCGTCGAAAACAATTAATTGGTCATCATTAGGATCTACAACACCCACGGCAGATAGTAGAGCCTTCTTTTGAGAAGGACACAACTAGAGGAGTTCCAGTGTTAAAATGGCAGCAGGAGATTGTGCCAGATCTTCTACTATGCTGTATGAATGGGCAGCTTGACTAGAGGTAGCATTTCGGCATAATGGGCCCGTAGGAATTTTGATATGAACCTAAGCTTTGGGCGGAGGTATTTGCAAGGGACCACTGGGTGTCGACAGAGGCTCTGTAGGACCTGAAGATAGGGACTCGGAGGCAAATGGAACGGGAGGCATGGAGTACTGACGAGACCGAGTTTGAAGGTTAAGGTCAATGGTGAGAGGTTGGTCGGAGGCCATCATGAGAATCTGGTAATCAAAGGAACCAGAAGGGGAAGGTTGAGTGGTTACCGGGGCATGAGGTGGTTGAGTAGCCATGAATCCTTGTTGAGGGAAAGGATCGGTAAACACAGCGGGTTGAGAAGTAGCCGTATTGGGAGGGACAGTAGGGGAGGAGTGTTGTCCCTGCACGGTGGCCTGAGACTCCCACATCTGCCGCATTTGTGGTAATAAGGGACAATTGTGAGTGTAATGACCATAAACACTGCAACACGAACAGGGCTTATTGGTGCGAAGCGGTCTGTCCAGCTTGGGCTAAGAGCCCTGTGGCTGGTTCGCAGTGGTAGAGTCAATACTTGAAGGATTGGATCAATGATTACCAGAGGCAGATGGATTGCCTTTCCTCTTTCTTTGAGAATGAATAAGATGAGTTGCCCCCTGCTGCGCAAATACTTGCCCTGGAGGGGGTAGTAAGTGCGGTTGCGGGGGTGGAGAAGGCAAGGGAGTGGGAGGTCCAAATTCTGGAGGAGCTGGGACATCAGGCTGTGGGTACGGATAAGGGGTAGGATGGGAAACATTGAGGTAAGAAGGAGTGTGGGAAAAAGGAGGAGGCATGCCGTATCCTGGATACATGCTACCTGGAGGGGGAAAATTGTCGGGGGGGCTGGCCCCTCCTAAAGGGAAACCATAGCCCAGAAGAGGTTGAGCAGGGGTATGTGTCATAGCTCCAATGATACCGTCAGCAGAGTGAGATGCCCCCAAGGCAGGAGGGCCACCGAGCTTGGGGAGGTGGGGAAGGACAGTATAAACATAAACAGATTGAGCATAGATAAGGTCATATTTCAGGGCTATTTGGAGGGCATCTTCTTCGGTTTGAGGAAAATGGGATGTGAAATCTTTGCCAATGGGAGGTAAAAGAGAGCAAAGGAACCAGTCCATATAAACCTGATCTTCAAAGGGGGGAGTGTGACATAAGTTTCGTCTTCGTCGCCATTCCTAGACATGAGCGGAAAGGCAGGTTGAAGAGGATTGATGAAAAGAAGTCAAGAGTTCAGTACCCGTGTTGTATCGGAGAGGGAGCTGGAAATAAGATAAAAAGGCTTGGGCAATGGTCGCAAAGGTGGTATGGGAAGAGGTGGCTTGATCAACATACCATTTAGAAGCTTCGCCGGTAAGCGTGCGTTGGAACAATCGAAGACGGATGGAGTCATCGGTGATGGAATTGGAGGAACACCACATGTGGAAATATCAGATATGGTTGGAGGGATCTTCACTAGCAAGGCCTTCGAACTTGGGAATGTCGGAGGGGAGCTTGGTTGGCATAGTAGGCCAACTGACATTATGGTGAATAGGATCATTGATTAGCTGATTGAAGTCAGGGATACTGAGACCGGCCATAGAAGGGAGCAATGGGGCAGTCGAGGTAGGTCCCGTAGTGGTTCCACTGGAAACGGACCCAGTAGTAGAACTGGGGTTGCCGCTAGCACTAGGCCCTGAACTGGACATGGTGAAGGTAACAGGGGGAGAACCAGGAGTAGGGGGAGAACCTGAATAATCAGAGGAAGAGTTGGAGTGTGGACTCGGGGTAGGACTTACTCGATGATGACAGGCAAGAGGAAGTCGACCAACCAGAAATTGAGGGTGAAGGCCAAGAAGTCTCTGGGACAAACGTCTTGGAAGCGAAATGATGACGGGAAGAAGAAAACCGACAGGGGCAGGGAGGGGAAAAATCAAGTGAGGTCAAGTTTGAAACAAGGAAAGAGAGGTGCAGTGTCAATTGATTTTAAAGGCTTTTCTAGGCGGTGTTAACGAGGATCTTCTTCACTTAGGGTCAGTGTGTGGCATGCGTTAATTTTAATTGTTTAAACCCAGACGTTTTGAGAGTAAAAGAAAAAGTGTACTACGTAACTAAAAATAAATCTGCAGTAAATAAGACTGAAAGAACAGAAACTTAACAGCTAACAATGCATCAATCTAACCCAAGAAGGCGGGTCTCTCAAAACTAGTCTATAAGAGGGAAAAAACTAAGCAAAGCACGTGAAATATAGGCCAATAGATCTGAGGTCGGGAGGGATGGGGATCTAAAGGAGAAATCTGTTGAAAAGAGGTGCAGAGAACAGAAAAGAGGTAGAGGCAAGGTTGCTGCTAAAAAGGAGGAGATCAACTAAAAATAGAAGGGACAAGGAGGTGGCCCTAGAAATGAACCCAAACAAAAATATATGAGGTGATTTGAAAGGGAGAAGAGCTGATCTAAAGGGGTCTGAAAAGGAGGTATCAGATCTGAAAGAAATAAGGCTGAAACTTTGGAAATTCAGACTTTTGAAACAGCAAAAACTCTCCCACAAAAATCGGAGGGTACTAGAGCCCTAAGGGGCAAGATTCGCACTTATTTGAGTGAAACAGATCAGAAACAGGTCTAAACGGGCAGAGACAGAGGCTGGAAAACCTTGACAGAAGTTTCAGACAAACCCAGAAAAAGTGCTGGAAAATTGTAGAAAAAAGTGCAGGTCGCAGGTTCTGACCTATTTGCAGTCCAGGTCGCAGATTTGGGGCAGAAAAGTGTGACCTCAAGGCCAAGTCACAATTTTGGGCCGATAAGTGCGACCTGCAGATCTGGGTCTCTCGGCGGCAGATTTCAAAAAAAATTGGCGTCTCAGCTGTGGCTGATGTCGGTCACCTGCGCAATAGGGCCAGAAACACACGGAAGTTAAAAAATTTAATGTTTTAGGGTTTTAGAGGTGAAAAGCACCATAAAAATAGGAAAAACAAAAAACGAAAAAGAAACCCTAGGGTCTGAAACAGCTGGATATGCAGGAATATATAAAACGATAGTGGTCGCAAAAGAAAACCCGTGTGGAGTCGCCAATTGTTAGTATGAATCTTTCGTCGTAAAAGACCACTTTAGCTACGCATAACAAATAGCCCTAACATCTATTATGGCTGCCAAATATCTTTAAATATGCAATTAGGTGATCCAAATAATGCTGCACAAATCCAGATCTAAGCATAAAATACATTAAGCAGATAAAGTAAAATGTGGCTCCATGCACCCAATAGACAAGACAAGAACAATGTATTTGAAAGAATTTTTATATTATATTAAAAAGGGGGCACCTGAGAGGAAAACAAGAAAGGTGTTTTCCGGTTCTCCTCAATGGGATGGGTTCTTGAAATTCCTCGGCGTTTCAGATCTAAAATTCCTCTCTCTTGTTGTTGTAGAAAACCCATACAAACATAGAACTCAATGGGAGCTCACAAGGCAAAAATGGAGAATGTGACCTAGTATAGATCCAAAGTGATCTAATGCAATGGAGGTGACTAATGAATGGGGAAAACCCTTCTATTTATAACAAAATATTAGGGTTATCTAGAACTTGGTGCATGAATAAAATATTATTAATCAAATTATAGAACCACCCTTTAGGAATATTTTATTATATTTGTTGGAGGGAAAAGGTCTTTTGACTTGGGTCAATTCCTTTATTTATAAAAAATAAATAAATAAATGATTTATTTATTATTTTAGGGAGATAGTGGGAATATAATTAAATAAATAATTATTTATTTAATTATTTAAAAATGATTTAGTCAAATTTAACTAGGAATATTATTTAAATAACTTATTCCTAGGAAATAATCAAATAAATAATGATTTATTTAATTAATTTCCTTGTTTTGGGTTAAATATGACCGGGAAATATAAACAAATGTTATTTCACATGGTGAAAGAAATCTTACTTAGCGTAAAATTGGTCTTACATGGTGTACTTGGGTTCATCTAATGATAATAGGTTAGATGACCAAAAAAATGGTGTAACACCCTTAGTGATTTTTCTTATCCTTTTTTTTTTATTACCTCCTTGAAAGACCTTTAATGTTGCATCATCCAACCAAGAAAAAACCTAGGAAGTGGCTTCATTCAACCTGTTTTGCAATTTTTATGTCATAAACCTATTTTCTAGGACCAACACTCCCCCAGTGCCTCTAACAGAGCGTTGCACCTCACCCTAGCCCACTCTGTCCTAGCACTGCAAAGAACTGGTGCCCTCTTTGCACCAACATTAGTCCCTATTTTTGCACAATTTTTTCCTTGGTTTTTTAGCCTCTCTTTCATCAGCCTGCTTCCAGCTAAGTTTCCTTGATTCTTCAATGTCTTGTGGTCCCTCTAAAATCCCCATTCAATTTGCATTTGTGTTTGTTTTCCTTTGATAAAAATTGGTTTCAATTTTTCTTTGTTCTTATCGTTTGGTCGCTTAATAAATTGTTTTGTTTGATTGTTGATCACTTGGATGAATTGTTGTTTCAGTCCTCATTCTCAAAGTTGTAACTGAATCAGTAATTGAAAATTTTCATCTTAGTTTTCTTCATTTTGAAAATTAAGTGTGGTGAAAAGAAACAAAATTCATTTGGCATTTAGGGTTTTTCATGTGCATTATATTAGGAACAATTGCATTGAAATGGATATTTCATCTTGCATCTTGTTTGCTGCATATTATGTGTTTCATCTTAATTTTTTCTTCCCTTCCCTAGCTAGATTTTCATTGAAAGAGAAAGTATTCATGTTTTCTCATGCTATATTTTCATTTTAGGATATTTAGGTTACATTCATGGTGAGCCCTAAAACTGTAACTTAATCAAAGATAAAAAATAAAATTTATGGAATCAAAATAAGGATCATTTGTAACATTAACACAAGCATTTAGAGTTATAGGGTACAGACGTGTTCTGGTGTCATTAAATGTAGGAGTTGTTGTTGTGTGCTAATGTTGCATCTCGGGTGTGAAATCTCATTCCACGTACGTAAGTGTATAGGATCATTCTCCACGTACCTTCGGGTTATCAGATGGTGCTCCACACATGAAAAGTATATGGGAACGCTCTCATTGAATGGTTACGCATTAGAAAAAACTACTACAGACTGCACTCCCATGTATTTTTGAGTATATTTTTGGATTTCCCAATAGGTTGCTATCCATCCATAGGTAACCGAGTATGTCACCTTGTATATCTTGATACATCGAACACAACATTAGAGGATATTGGCTGACACACGTTAATTCCTTATTTTACCACAGTGCATATTGTAGTTCATGGTTGCTTGGTAATCCTTTATGCCTAGATTATCCTCTTTTTTATTTATTTCTTTTTGTGTTAATAAAATTTATTATCTAATTTGGAAGAAAAAAATCCCTCTCCCCGTTGTTCATGTAGAATTAAAACTAAGCCTCCTCTAACTCCAAAGGATACTCCAATCCAACATAAAAACCATAAGAAAATTAAAACTACCAAATCAGGAACTTCAGGCACTACTTTTGGCCCTCCTCCTCACACTTAATTTCCAAAATCATTTATCCTTTTGAGTTTCGAACCCGAGATCACATCTACCCATGTTGGTGACACTAACACAATTGAAACAGAAGTCTCTGAAATTTTTTTACCTGAGGTCACTGAACCTTACCTTCCTTAGTTAGACACTTTGTTTCCTGAGATCATTGAACCTAAGGAGCCTCAACCATCCTCACTTGATTCAACAGGACCTTCCTCTTATCTTCCTTTGTCTCAGATAGAACCAATGTATCTTGGCCCTAATGGTGAACCTCTTCCACACAGAATTTTGAGTATTGAAGAGATCCATCAATAAGATTCGCATCCTTCTACTCTTGTTCATTGTGAAGGACTTCATTTTTATCAATCTCATCCTTTTCCATCTCTTAAAACTTCGATACGATATCATTTACCTGATTATTTGGGCATACTAGTTGATATATGGAAACAATCTTCATTGGGATTGTTAACCATGACTGGAACTGATTCAAGTTCCCAACCCATGTCCACCACTATGGTTGACACATCAAGTGTCGCTTCATCATATATGTTAGCGACATCACCAAAAACTCATTTGCATGGTGGCATGTCCATCCCACCTAGTTATTAGTCATTATCTAGTACCTTTTCTAGTGCGACTTCCATTCCTTGGACATCTCCCATTTTGTCTAACTCAAGAATAATGTATGGTACTTCTCTTATGAATTTCACATAGTATTCTCCTATTCATCTGGATACACCTATAATAAAGCAGCAGGTTGGTCTTTATATCAGTGGAAAAATCTACCCTCAACAGCCTAACTCTCCTTATGTTGGGTACCATCCATCTGGATCACAATTACCTCCATTATCTTCTCCTCCTTATGCAGAAAGGACACCTATTGTTGGTATTCCTCAATATGGTAATCCTCCTAATTATGGTCCACCTTATCCTAGAATGGTTGCCAATGTTTGGCAACCTACTTCCCTCATTCAACTTAGTTTTCTTTTGGATTTATTGTTGAATCCTTAGGTTGCACCATCCTCATCACAAATTCCTATCTACCTATCAACACCTCAACAAGCTCAAATACATGTGATCTAACCTTTACATGCTATTCCGAAGGTATTTGGTTCTTCTGAGTCATCACTTAGTCAAACTATACAAGGTGCCTCATATTCTCAATCGCTTGCACGAAGTGCTCCTCAATATTCGGTAGGTCAAATTATTCAAAATTTGGTGCAGTCTCAACTGAACCCACCATACAAGGGGAAATCCAAACCTCCATTGGGAAATAGTATGTACCTCATAACGCACCTTTTCAAGGCCAACAAATCCAAACCCAACCATTCCAACAGCTTTATCACCATCCTGGTTTTGGGCAACAAACTCACTTGTGTGTTGGTTATCATAATCTTGCATATCTTGGAAACCAGGTTCTTTATTTTCAGGACCCTCCTTATCCAGGCATGCAAGTTCCCATTTCCCAAGTTATTCCTTCTTACCCAAGTCATCAACTTCTGTAAGTTAATCGACGGTTTCCTTTTGTGGCTACTCTTGAATTACCTAACTTAACTCGACTTACTAATGACTCCATCACTCATTCGCCATGGTGGTCGATTATTCCCACTAAGTTTCCATTTGATATCCCAAATTTCAATGGGAATCTTGGAGAATACCCATTGACGCATGTCATGACATATCATCTATGGTGTTCATCCAACTCCCTTAATGATGATTCCATTCGATTTCGTCTTTTACAGCGAACGCTTACAGGAACCTTAGCTAAATGGTATATTAAGTTACCTAGAGTGTCATTTCATGATTTCAAAACTTTAGCCACCACCTTCCTCACACATTTCCATTTTCCCATCAGATACGAAACTGGAATGGAACTATTTACTAACTTCAAACAATCAGATTCCAATCACATTTCAGACCATATTCATGAGTGGAGGCATTGTCGCCTGTTGGTCAACGCCTTTGTTCCTGATCAATTGTTGGTGGAATGGTTCATAAAATCTCTGTTAGATCCTATAACAAAAGATGTGGCCAAAGGTGGATTCGTGACCAAATATCAAGTCATTGCTCATGCTCAATATCTAGATATGGTTTATACCCAATCAGGCACACTCTATGATAAGATACCAAATGCTCTGTGACCTTCCAAAACTTTTCCTCTTTCACCTGGTGAAGAATCGCATGTCATTGATGACATTATTGGTTCTACTAGTTCGCATTCAACGAGTAAACCATATGGTATAGCACTCGCCGCTCCTACTCAAAACCCTCAATCCCACCCTCCTGCGGCTTCTACTTCTAAGATAAATGCCATTCATCTGATAAAGAAAAATCTCAACAGCAACCTAGAAGAAAGAAGAAAGGTAAAGTTAAGAAAAATAAATATTCCTCACCATGGGATAAACAAAAAAATTCATCTTCCGATGAGAAACGAAATCCTCGATATCAATGCTTGAATTTTCAATGAGGATCACTTTACCTGTGATTGTCTGCACCATGCTAAAGTGAATCCGTTTCTTAAATCATCCATTTCTCCCAATGTGTTGACCAACCTATTTCCTAATCATGAGACTCATATGGTTTCTCAGGACCCCACTTCCTCTAACACGATTTTGATGTTTTCCTCCTCAAAGTTGAGAATCGATGTTTTGGTGGCCACTTAGAAAAAATACTATGGTAATGTTAATCCATCGAATCGCTAGGCTACTAATAAAATTGTGTTATGAAACCAACTCCAAAAATATAAGAAAAGAGAGACCAACGCCTTAGAAATAAGCCACTTCAAGGTGGAAACCTCCTTTACATTACATAAATGAACAATTCTTGGATGATTCAAATGACAAAGCCTCCTTTCTATATATAGGAGTCCATAGGGTCACAATATAATCATATTCGACCTAACAATAATAATGTAAGAGAAAAAAAATAACAATAGTGGGGTTTTATGGGGCACAATAATAACAATATGGGGGCTACAAGCATCCAACAATAAAAATAAGGGAGCTACACTAACAACAATAAGGGGCTAGACAAGTAATATAGGGACCTAACATGCACCTCTCCTTCAAACAAGTTTTGTACTCAACGTTTGATTATTTCTTGATGCTTCTGTATAAAATTATCATCCTCCCATGTGGAATCTTTAATGGGTAATTTATTCCACTTGCTGAGATACTCTGAAATTGATCAATTTCATAGTTTTCGAGTTCTTGTTTCTATGGTTGCTTCAGAAATTCTTTCACTGGGATGTTGATCTTCTTGTTGTTTCATTTGACTCTGCACCATATTTAGGTTATCCTTTGAGAGTTAGAGAAATTTTTGTTGATGCTCAATTTGAACTTCCACTACTTTATTATCCATATTAGATTTCATTTGATCCTTCAAACCGTCCAGTTTAGCCTTCATTTTTTCTTTTAAACCATCTATGTCATCTTTGATTTCTCTTTGTAAGATCAAAATTTGTTGCACTTGGTACTGTAATTTGTTATATCATACAACAATTCTTCCTCTTAATGCGTCATAGTAGAGCTTCTTGAGGGCTTAATGGGTGTGGAATTATTTTTTGGAGGAATTATATAACTCAACACTGATATCTATGATTCAATATGCCCTTGGAATCACTTCCAATTGATTTTTCAAACAAGACTTATAAAATTTGAAAAACAAATACACATGTTTTTCTTGCATTTGAGGAGCTCAATATTGAACCTGAATTATCTCTGTGATTTCAGATCTTCAAAATCTGAAATTTGGTCCTATATTATCCCTCTGAATCTTCTTTCGTATGCCACAAGTATGACCTGATTTGGATGCTTCAAGGAAAATTTATGCCCAATCTCCCACAATGACCTAATTATGGACTGGTTCAGTAGAGAGAACTTGTATGGTGTGCCATGTATCATTGTTTCCTCCTTCGTATCTGAAATTGATACATGGGAAATTAAAGTCCATGCATTTTTAGAAACGTTTTACAGAATTCCAATCTAATGCTTAGAGAAAGAGTTATGACGATTTTCCCAAGGTCACCTATTTTAGATGAAATTCAAGATCCTAAAAAAAACCATAATTTCCACAGATCATATCTCCAAAAATATTACGAACCAAGCTCTGAAATTTTTACACGACGTTCCTTAGGATTTCGGCTTCTCGTCGTAATAATTTCATCTTCTTAACCATCATAGAAAAAAATTTATAGTGACAATTACATGATAACCTGTTTGGAGCAGCAAAACCCTAGAATCCAAAGCTCTGATACCAAATGTTATGAAACCAGCTCAAAAAATAGAATAAAAGAGAGATCAACGCCTTAGAAATAAGCCACTTTGAGGGGGAAACCTCCTTTACATTACATAAATGAACAATTCTTGGATGATTCAAATGACAAATCCTCCTTTCTATATATAGGAGTCCATGGGGTCACAATATAATCCTAGTCGACCAAACAATAATAATGTAAGGGCACAACAATAACAATAGTGGGGTTTTATGGGGCACAATAATCATAATATGGGGGCTAAAGGAGTACAAAAATCAAAATAAGGTAGCTACAGTAACAAAAATGTGGGACTACACTAGTAATATAGGGACCTAAAAAATTGTCAATTTGGCACCAACCTCATCTAATTTTTTTTTGCCTACGGAATTAACTATAAAGCTTCCAAAGGGTGTTATCCATAAGTCTGCTTACAACCATTTTTCAAGAGATACCCAAAATTACAATGTGATTGAAGACTTAGCTTAGTCTTCATCATCTATGTCTACTCTTGAGGTGTTGCAAAATTTCCCTGCCCCAAAGAAGGCCTTGTTATCTGCTATCGGATGTATGGACCCATCGGATTCCAACCTAGTGGTTTTCACTCATGAAAACTATACTCCTCGGCTTTTAGCTTAGTTAGATTTTATGATCCAGGTCACTTTCCATGGTAATAATATTCATATCTCTATTATGGATGAGGAATCCTTGACCTTTGTTGGGCTCTATTGATCACTTTTAAATGACTAAGACGGTACACATAAATTATCAACCAGGGACGTCTTTTATTTCAATGGTAGTTGCATTGTCTGATTCGATACACCATACCAGAAGTAGAAATAAAACAAGAAGAAATCATTGCTGAACTAATTGCTTAAACTAACACTCATGCAGGAATAAAAAGGATCTACAAGAATGTAATCACACTTCAAATAAAACAGTATCTAGCGCTCCACATACTAACTACACTAGTTGGTACCTCTAATTGGATCTATGTAACAGTATAATAAATACCTGGAACTCTCTGGATGCGGATGCATATGAGGTTTTATGGGACATGGCACCCTACGCGTCTCCCGAAGGAGCTTGCGTGGGGTGTCCATATGGCCCTCTGTACAAGCAATAAAGCAGTCTTAAATTCGCCAACTCGCGTAGACGTTAATACCTCTACCTGGACGCCCATTCAACTTCATATGGCGGTTCACTCGGCCATGGAGCTCATTCTGGATATTTCGGATGGTTGTAATTGCAGTGGAGGCTCCCCGCTTCCTCTTAGCAGTGTTTTCCTCCCGGATTTGCTGAATCTAGTACACGAACGCACACTGGTCGCCATTGCACCTTGCTTGCTTGTTTTGAGCCGCTTCCCAGGTACCATTTCACCCACAGTCTCTTCTGCAGTTCCAATTCTCCTTATTATGCTTGGGCGACTCATCTCGATGGTTTTATTTCTCCACGCTGTGCTCGGTCGACATTCTTAGGCGGTGTCAACTCCCCTCTCTGGGCTTCTGTGTACTTTGTCTGTCACTTCTGCGGTAGATTTCATCACCCTGCCTCTGCCTCCATGGCGTGCCTCTGCCACAGAATGCGGTGTCGGCGAGGCACTAGTCGGGGTCATGGAGCTCGTTATTGTCCTTCTGAAAGCTCTGCCTCGGGGTCCTCCTCAACTGATGAGGTGCTGGACAAGCCTCAGGTCACGCGGATTTATAGAAGACGAGACCACCATAGTGACTCTGCTCATTTTGCTAGGAATTTCCCTCCTCCTGCTACTGACCCTCCCAATTGTGCAATCCCTCCTGTTTCTCATGAGCCTGCAAGCCTCCCTATATGTCAAACCTCCCAGCGGGCTGATTTTCGCTTTGAATGCTCCTCAAACCATCCCATTGTTACAGCCTTCATCACTGTAACTCTCCGAGAAGAGTCTTCTCTCCCTGCTCCGACCCCTGCAGCCTCTTCCCTGCCCCCTCCCATCCCTATCTCCCCCAGAAGCTTGATCTTGCCTGCAGATTTCACTCTGCCTTCCATGGAGGTGCTGCGCAAGGTGGATGCAGTCATTGGCAAAGAAGGCGATCTAAAAGATGGAACGAATGATAGCAGCGATGATTATGGGTGCAGGATTGTGGAAGAACCTCCGACTCGGGCTCATGAACCGTGATCCTCACAGCTCTCAAACTGTTCTGGTATTTCTGGCCAATTACTATTGGAAATTTTTGTTCTTTTGCTTCAAAGCTCAACTGGAAAGGTTGATTGTTACTTTCTATATCTTTTTCTCGGTTATCTTGCAATGTATGAACTGTAGACCGGTTTCCCTTCCAAGGGCGGTCAAAATATTTTTGTTAAAAGGACTGGTTTCCCTACAAGGGCAGTCCAAACTCTCTTGGTCAAGCATGGTTATCAAGCCCAGTGTTCAGGCTCTCACAGATGACATTGTGGCAGTTTTGTATCAGTAACATTTATACATAATAGAATTAGTTTTACTTAGAAAAAAAAAATACCTGGAACTGAAGCATATCTACTTGCAGCTAACATAGAAACAATGACACTCCACAAATATGAAAAAATAAATATAAGATGTAATACAGCTACCCTACAACTATAGTCCCCGTTAAAGAGGGGGGCCCTTTCCCCCTAGCAGGGCGCAGGAAGAAATAGAAACGAAATGAGAATTAGATCAATCAACACATGTAACAACAACAACACGATATTATGTATTATGATGATCAAAATTTATAGAGTCAAAATGGCGATATTGTTCCGTGCTAACCCCCCGACCTTGAAGGTCCGAGTGTTTATATAATAATTACATAACCAAAAAATGAGGAACATGTGAGTCATGAGAATATCTTGATTCTCATGCTGATCGAAATAAATTAAATACAGTTACAACTGATTCCCTCAATAAAAGTCTTGAATGGGAAAGCATTGATTTCAACCAAAAATTCCTGAAGCTATTATTATAAATAACAATACATGATAACTCCTACAACTATCGTTGGAATGCGACAGTTGTAGCATAACAGCTTTCGAAGACATATCATCATTTGAAATTTACCAATACGAAAACAACAACGCAACTATAGCAACAGATCTGTAACAGCATCGCGATGAAACAACAAAGGATTTGACAGACAAGGTGTTGACTCTGGGTGTGGTAGAAATGCTATGTAATATCATGTTCTAACAACATGCTTCCAACTGGTTTTATGCGCCTCTATTTCCTAGGTCCCTGTGCCTGAAATGGTATTTGAAAGAATAGCGAAAAGGCCAAATAACTTCTCCCAATATTCATCTTAGTTAGACACAAAAAAATGCATCATAATAATTAACGAGAATGGAAAGGTAATGAAACAAGGTAAATTTATACTATTTCAAGATAACAGAAAGGAAAAAGGCAAGTATGGTCCCTAGGTTGGAGTTCAAAAAGGCAGAAATGAGGGAAGAAAATGTAGGAAATGAGTATAAAAATGACACTCAACATCTCCCCCCAGCTAAAGTGCCTGCATGTCCTCATGCAAAAATCTCAGCTCCCATGATTATAACTCATATGCAGGTCGATGAAGTCATAGGCACCAGTTGTGTGTTCGCTTGGAGACTTGTACCCCTGAGTAGCAAACAACAATCTTGGCCAAGACTCTTCTTCGTAATCGCTCAGCGCATAGTGCTCCTGGTATTCTTCCACTGGCAACCATATCACATGAAATCTAAATTTCAATCCAATCCAGAAGATTCCAAGGGATTTTACCACCTGGGCGTATTCTAGTACATGTGTAACAACAACTATGAAATTTTGGAATACAAAAGGGTCCCCTTCCTACAACTCAACACTACTTGTTTCAGTGCGCTTGAGGCACCCTATCAGAGCTCGGATCTTCATCTGTGTAAACTAATTGAGACATAACTCTGCGATTATTCTTCTACAGGTAGAATTTGGCTCCCTCAACCCTAGAGTACTCAAAAATATTTTTTAAATTCAAGCCTTGGTTCAGCGGCCCTTCCTGGTTCTTCTCCAATCCATAGCGTTGTGTTATTTTCGTTAGTCTCCATTGATTTCGCGGACATATGACACTTGATTTGATTTTTCATGAATGAAATGAAGGCGTCTAACTGAAGGTCTCCCATATATGAGAATACAATTTCTACCATCTGCATGCTGACATGATCACAAATAATATTATGCAGAAAAAGCTCTCACAGCAAGCTCTGTTCATCAAAATCGATGGCGTGAAAAACATCAAGAAAAGTGTACCAAATCACATCTGCTTAAGAGGAGTGGTTTTTTCCTCTTAAGTTCTTGGTCACAGGCAGAAAATCAAGGGAGTCAAGCAAGTTAGTGAACATTCTAAGAAATAAACATACTAAATAGTGAAATCGCACACATATTCAAAAAATAAAAACTAAACTAAAACACATAATACAATAGCTCTAAATAGAGTCAAACAACTTCAATAATCCAAACGGTGGCGCTTACGTTCCCTCTTATTGAGTGCTAGTAGGAATAAAGGATGAAACATTTACCCACTTGCCAAAGGGCCCTTAGAACTAGGGAGTTCTAAGATCTGAGGCAAGCATTAGGGGAATTTTGAGGTCTAAAATGGGTCTCCTAAGGAAAATGTACAATCAAAATTCACTTTATGAGAACCAATCACATTTTAGGGGATGGCATCATCTCTAATGGTTGAGGTGGCATTGATTGAGTTAAAGGTACTTACTTGTCACATTCTCAATGGTGGATAAAAACTCATGGTTAACCATGGTAGTGCTCTAAGTACTTTTAAAGTCAAAGTAAAGTACACATAATAAATGTCATTTCACACTTTTTGAATAAAATATATTATTGTCATTTCATATTTCTTGAAAGAAACAATGCATATCCCTATACATTTATTATATTATATTATATTATTTTTATATAGTATATTAATTACATATTATTATACAATTTAAATAATATAAATTTTAATTAGTAGCATATAATATAATTAAGATT
The DNA here is from genome assembly GCA_034641835.2 of Pinus albicaulis. Lineage (NCBI taxonomy): Eukaryota > Viridiplantae > Streptophyta > Pinopsida > Pinales > Pinaceae > Pinus > Pinus albicaulis. Next base: position 1,203,295,728 of record CM076582.1, on the reverse strand, counting down.
TTATAAATTTATATTTATATTTTATTTTAAGTTATTTAAGTACAAAGGAAAAATGCATTAGTTGTTCAATGATAATGATTTTTTCTTGAAAATATCGTTCATATTTATAGTCACATCAATACAATTTTTTTATTAATTTTATTTTGGTACAACTTTTGAATTTAATTTAACTATGGTTACATGGATTGTGGTGAAAAAAGTGAATTTCAAATTCATAAATATTATTTTATTGGTTTAGCTATTATTTTATTATTTCCTTAGGAGGCCCATTTTAGACCTCAAAATTCCCCTAATGGATGTATTTACTTCTGAGCTACCTTGGCGTAAATTCTCTCTCTCTACTTCGAAGGATTGGAGTTGTTGGATGGCCAACAACTAAATCCCCTCTATCTCTACTCTGGATCACACACTGTTGGATTGCTTTGGGAAAATATAGCCAGCATAACGATGTGTTCTCCATTTTTTCATCTCCTGGTGGCTTTTTATAGGAGAATTCAAACTCTCCTTCCCTCTCTTGGTACATTGATGGATGGTGACCCAAGAGAGGACGGTGATTCCATTGTGTGCTCCCTTGAGGTCCTAAGGAGGCTTGGGCGGCTGTCCTTAGACGGCCTCAATTGTGGGATCAATTCCCTAGAGTGTTCCTTGTGGTCCCAGAAAGTCTTCCGCTACTCTTAGGTCTGCACGGATTTTTTATGGAAAGCCACGCAAAGGCGCGCCTATCGAAGAAAAGTGCGCGTAAATGCGCATTTTGCTGGTTTCTTCAATGTGCAATTTTATTTTCCTCTTGGACCTCTGAGATTTTTTAAATTATTTAGTTCCTCTAATGTGCCTCAGCCCTATAAATACTTCTGCCTGAAATTTAATAATTTCATCTTTTCTTGTCTGATTTTCCATTGATAATAGTTTCCCCTATTGTGTGAGGTCTAGGAAGAACTGTATAGCCAAAATACATTATATTTTCTTTTCTGTGTACTGTGCGAAGAGAGAGAGAGACCTACTTGTAGCACAGAGTTGGAGACACCTTACATCGAGTCGAAGAATGACCATGTCCTGTGGGAACCCTGTAAACAATGGTATAATACGATAAATACAATTTTTATACGTGGCAGGCATATCCCATTCTCATGATGCTTTGGCTAGCTAAACAAAATATATTTTACATATATAAATTATGTCTCTATCACTAGTGTGGCAGTGATCTGTTGGTTGATGAAGACGACTGCTAACACCCTCAGGGGTGTTTTTTCTTTGAAAATAGGTGTAATTTGGTACCCATATGCATAAACTTGGTATGGCACATAAATGCACATTGTACACATAGGTGTATGACTGGGACCTTCCCGTGTAAGCATTGCTGAAAGAGATGCTTATAAAGGCATGGGGCTTCAGTGAATTTGATCAAAGTGCAATGGTTGTAGGGTACAATACCATATTGACATGAAATCTTGTGTTGTAGTGGAATGTCAGTAGGATCGATGACATCTCTAGGAAATGATGTCTCCCACAATGCTACCCAAGGATGTCCCTTTTTTGGAGAGGGGTGATCCAAGGTAACGCTTCCTTTTTGGAAATAGGTGTTGCTGTCGACAAAAAGGAAGCCTCAACCGAAAGAGAGATTTGTTGATACAAGGGATCATGACCCTGGATGTGATAGGTTTAATATAGGCATGATGGCAAGGGGTGACTGAAAACTAATGATGGGGATTCAGTGGCCCAAGGTCAGAGTATAAAAAGAAGCTTGGTGGCAGTCATAACTATTTCTGACGGGGAAATCCCTGGAGTCGGTAGGATGTGAGGGTGGGTATATATTTGTTATGAATGTTATGGTGGCTTATGTGTGAATGATGTGATACTCCGACCAAGGGTGACGAGGGACTGCTGCCATGGGAGAAAAAATGGATGGGTGGATGGGGGACATAATTCATTGTTTTTGGTCTTTGTACACTTACCAAAAGAATGAAATAATGGGGTTTGGTTTGTACAAAACACAGAGACGGGTGCCCCAAAACATGAAATTGTTTTCTCACTGATGATGTGAGGAATGTGTTTTTGCTGAGGGTGGGGGCCCCATTGGTTGGTCTCATGTGTGGGGTTGATGAAGCGGATGGAAAATGTCGCAGATGGGCTATGTTGATGGAGGGATGGTAGGCCAAATTCGAGGCACGGTAATGCGCTTTCAATATGCTTTCAAAACCTGGTATGGAACATAAATGCACATTGTACGCATAGGTGTATGATTGGGACCTTCCCGTGTAAGCATTGCTGAAAGAGATGCTTATAAAGGCATGGGACTTCGGTGAATTTGATCAAAGTGAAATGGTTTTAGGGTACGATACCATATTGACATGAAATCTTTTGTTTTATTGGAATGTCAGGAGGATCGATGACATCTCTGGGAAATGATGTCTCTCACAGTGCTACCCGAGGATGTCCCTTTTATGGAGAGGGGTGATCCAAGGTAACGCTTCCTTTTTGGAAAATAGGTGTTGATGTCGACAAAAAGGAAGCCTCAACCGAAAGAGAGAGTCGTTGATACAAGGGATCATGATCCTAGATGTGATAGGTTTAACATAGGCATGATGGCGAGGGGTGATTGAAAACTAATGATGGGGATTCAGTGGCCCAAGGTCAGAGTATAAAAAGCATCTTGGTGGCAGTCATAACTATTTCTGATGTGGAAATCCCTGGAGTCGGTAGGATGCAAGGGTGGGTATATATTGGTTATGAATGTTATGGTGGCTTATGTCTGAAGGGTGTGATACTCTGAACAAGGGTGACCAGGGACTGCTGCCATGGGAGAAAAAATGGATGGGTGGATGGGGGACATAATGCATTGTTTTCGGTCTTTGTACACTTACCAAAAGAATTGAATAATGGGGTTTGGTTTTTACAAAACACAGAGACGGGTGCCCCAAAACATGAAATTTTTTGCTCACTGATGATGTGAGGAAGATGTTTTTGCTGAGGGTGGGGGCTCCATTGGTTGGTCTCATGTGTGGGGTTGATGAAGTGGATGGAAAATGTCGCAGATGGGCTATGTTGATGGAGGGATGGTAGGCCAAATGCGAGGCATGGTAGTGTGCTTTCGATATGCTTGCAAAACCTAGTATTCTGGGAAAGAGGTTTTAATTTGATGTGGTAAAACTTGACCTGATGCGTGGTGAGTGAGATGAGCATGAGGTGCTTCCCGGACTAAAGTGGTGTGTCCATGGCGTGATGGGCACCATGGGGAGGAGACTCTACCAACCAACAAGGATGTTTATCATGTGCAAGGTGGGGTGATGATAAACACGGTCAAGTGCTTGGAACCTATGGTTAATTACTTATGGAGAAATGATTTCAGGATATGCATAGTTTTTCTAGGACTCTATCATGCTAAGGGTAGAATGATACATGCTCCGGAACTTTCGGTGGGTGGAGTGATGGATGGTTTGCACAATACCTGCAAAAAAAATACCCCAAGTGAAGGCATATTCTTTATTCAAATATTATTGAAATACATGTGCTAAAAAAGAATATGAGAGAGCGCATACCCGTCAGCACTGAAAAAATATTTTTTCGAGGGTTTGAATGGTGGAGATAAACCTAGATTTGTGAAGGTTGTCGATTTCTCATATTATTACTTCTTCCTTTTATGGGTGAAATTGACGTTGCTTCTAGTGTATTGGAGGTACGTCGGGCCAAGTGTCAATATGGTGCAAATGGTGCACGGTACCATTGTGCCAACTGAGTAGATTTTGTGGGAATTAACACTACTCGTCGTCCCTGAAGTGGACGCTCGGAAAGGATCAGACGTAGGGTAGGAGGACTTTTGCTTCCATTTCCAAGTTTTCGGTGTGGGTATGTCATGTTCTATTGAGGAGTGTAGACTTAATGTTGCTCTTTCCGCTCTAAGCTTTGGGAGATTATCACATTTTATTGTATGATGGAAGTGTGAAAAAATCCAGAAATAGTTGTGTGTGATCTTCTCTTGGTTAGAGAGATGTCTTTGCGGGAGAGAAGATACTATGCAAAAATTGTTTGCGAGGTGCTTAAGTTCTCTGCACTGATTGACCTAGTGGTCGATCAGGTTGCATATTCCACATGTTATCCTAGGTTGAACCTGGGTCATGCTTGGTTGGTGCACCTTCCCAGCTTCCCTATTACGCAGACATGGGTATGGAGTAGATTTCTTGGGGGCATTTTTCCTTCTATATTGGTTGAGGAGATCCTCGTGTTTCTTCTATAATATATGTATCATGTTGATTAGAGGATGTACTCTGGGATAGAAGTACAAATCTGCTCATGGTGATTGCCCTGACATAGTAGGAAAAACGTCCTAGATATGGGGTTCCCGTCGTGCTCACTTGATGGCGTGACTGGGTACCAGCGGCGTAGCGCTTCTAGGTCAGGGCAAGTGGCAACCACATGATTGGGAATTTTACACAACACACATGTTGGTATTCTCTACAGAGGGTGGTTTGGGGTAACTAAGGGTTCCCTGATTGGTCACTTTTCAGCTAACAGAAAGAGGATGGATCTACTCGTCACATATTCTTGAGTTGTCGAGTTTTTCATAGATTCAGAGTCAGAGCCATCTTCTTGGGAGAGTTGATCGCATACAAGCTAGCACTGCACAGAATCTATGGATATAGTGACAATGGTGTAAAGGATGATTTCCACCACATATTTTACATGAATACTAGGTGTCAGGGTTAGTGTGATATACTATGTGGATTAGATACCATCGCTGAAACATTTCCAGAGTTGGGAAATCAGCGATGAAATTATCGCGTTCATCACAGAGTACACAGTCATCAATAGGGGGGAGGGGGAATGGCTGGGAGTCTTTCAGGCGACTGTCGTTCCTCCTACAGGTATAGAATGGCACAAGGTTCATATTCGGATGACTAAATAGAGGGATCCTCTTGATAGGATTTATCAATGGTGTGTAAAGCATCCCTATATCATGGGATCTATGGGAAATGATGGGTATAGTGCCCATAATTTCTACAAATAGCACATGCATGATTTTTACGTAATGCCTTGCCTTGACTTTTGGTGGCAGGTTCCTTTTTATGGGAACGTGTTGCCGCGATGTCTACTAAAGAGCTAAGGAGCGGTTTTAGTTCGTCTAGCTCAGGGAAAATGTGGGTAGGGTGTCTTACTACGTCACATATGGTGCAGTGTGGTGATTTACGTTGAGAGGTTGGATTATCCACCTTCTTTCCTCTTTTATTTGTGTTCTTGGTCGTAATCATTGATTTTGTGGTAGGAATTTCCTACATAGGGATGTTTTTGACAATCTCCTGAATGGGTGGGGCCTCCTTGGGACTGAGGGGGACTAATCCTGTAGAGGTGGTGTGTGTGGATCACATCCCAGTAGGTGGGACTAGGTACCAAACTGGGATTGGAAAAGATACGTTTGGTAACAACACGGTGGCCGAGACCTGCTAGGATACAAAACCAGCTAGGGGCTAGAGAAAAGGAGTTTGGGGGGCGGCGTAGGCTAGAGAGGTTGTCATGGCTGAGGAATCAGTGTCATTACTTCTCGTCTCCGTTTCTTGACTGGCTTCGGTGCTTGATGAAGACAGCATGCACAGCGGGGCCTTTATGACAGTCAGTGACGACTCAAGTATAACAGGGGGGTCTCCTAGGAATGACCCTAGCGTGGATGACGATTTGAATTGCCCAGGGCCATATTCCTGATACCGTGTACGCGTCTCGTCAGATGTGTCTACATAGGGTAAAATGGCATCAGCATTTGTTAGGGGTCTCTTTTTGCTGTTTTTCAATTAGTCGACAGTAATGATGCGGTCCTCATGGGGGAACATCATATTTTGGAAGGTGGAGGAGGCTATGGTTGACATGGCATACATATAACTCCAGCCAAGGAGTATATTGTAATCCAATTGAGCATCCAAGACTTCAATTTCTATAAGGACCGTCTTATCGGCTATGAAGACCGAGACGTTTTGGTAGAGGCTAGCGGGAGCTGTAGTACGTCCAACGTATGCTCTAAGTGTGATGTCTGATGGCTTTAGTTCAGGAGACCCTAACTTCTGCCAGGATTTCTTTGACATGATGCATGTGGATGCACCCTCATCAATGATACATCGGTGAATGGTGATGTTTTGAACCGACACCAGTATCTGAAAGGTGACCATCGAGGGAAGCCTAGGGGTGGATTTGTCTAAATAAAAAGCCATTAGGCATTAATCGGCAAGGTCGATGGTGCCTAATGCAGAAAGTAAGCCTTTCCTTTGCTTTGGGCATGATTTTAATACCTCCAAAGCTGACATGGCGATGGGAGATTGAGCTAGATCATCCACAATGCTATAGTTATGGGCCGCTTTGGAATGGTTTCTTGCCCACCTAGTTGGTCCCTTAGCCATTTTGGTTAAAGGCTAAATAGGAATCTTTGATATGGTCAAAGGTGTTTTTGGTGCACTTGTACTAGCCCCTGATGAATTGGTGTCTGGTGGGGTATCATAATTTCGGTTTCGTGTCTGAAAAAAAATTTCTTCGCCAGTCATATAGATTTCATGGTTGTTTTTCTGGAATCGTTGGGAGTTTTTTTTTGTTGTTGAGTGATGATTGTCCCTTGATGGGGGAAAGGCTCTTGCATGACTATTTTCTATTGTGAGGATCCCCCCTACCCACAGTTACCTTGCAGTTTCTTCAGTTTAGGGAGGTCGCGATAGTAGTGAGTGTAATGGCTGCATGGTACTCACCATAGATTGAACAAGAGTGGTTCATCCATAGATTCGACCTCTTGTTCTACCCAGTGGAATCGCCAATCCTATGTAGGTGGATTTGGTGCACGAGTGTACCAAGTCACACCTGCATAAGAGGAGTGGTTTTTTCCTCTTAAGTTCTTGGTCACAGGCATTAAATTAGGGAGTCAAGCAAGTTAGTGAACATGATAAGAAATAAAAATACTAAATAGTGAAATAGCATGCATATTCAAAAAATAAAAACTAAACTAAAACACATAATACAAAAGCTCTAAATAGAGTCAAACAACTTCAATAATCCAAATGGTGGCGCTTGCATCCCCTGTTATTGAGTGCTGGTAGAAATAAAGGATGAAATGTTTACCCACTTGCCAAGGGGTCCTTAGAACTAGGGAGTTCTAAGACCTGATGCAAGGATGTATTTACTTCTGAGCTACCTTGGCACAAAGTCCCTCTCTCTACTCCAAAGGATTGGATTTGTTGGATGGCCAACAACTGAATCCCCTCCATATTTGCTCCGGATCACACACTGTTGGATTGCTTGGGGAATTTTGGCCAGCATAACAATGTGTTCTCCATTTTTTCATCTCTTGGTGGCATTTTATAGGAGAATTCAAACTCTCCTTCCCTCTGTTGGTACATTAATGGGTGGTGACCCAAGAGAGGAGGGTGATTCCATTGTGTGCCACATTATTCCATTGTGTGCTCCCTTGAGGTTCTAAGGAGGCTTGGGCGGTTGTCCTTAGGTGGTCTCAAGTGTGGTATCAATTTCTTGGAGTGTGCCTTGTGGTCCCAGAAAGTGACTTCCGCCACTCTCAGGTCCGCGCAACTTTTTGAGGGAAAGCCACGCAAAGGCACACATATCGAAGAAATGTGCGCACAAAGGTGCATTTTTCTGGTTTCTTCAGTGCACAATTTGATTTTCCTCTTGGACCTTAGAAATTTTTTAAATCCTTCAAATCCTCTAATGTGCCTCAGCCCTATAAATCATTTTGCCTAAAATTTAATAATGTCATCTTTGCTTGTCCTATTTTCCAGTGATAACAATAGTTTTCAACTGAAATAAATAATAATGCTCCCAAAGAAAAATAGGGTAGGACAGGGAAGACCGCCTACACCCCAACAAGTTGAGGGAAATATCATGAAGCTTCTATTTATCAACAGTCAAATTCTAAACCTACTATTGTAGCAGCTGCAATAGTTTCTCCTGTTTATTTGCAGCTTACTTTCGTTTCCATTCCCCCCAGCTCCTCTTCAATTCTTTCTTTGCCCATTTTTCCTGTAGGGTACTTGTTTTCTTCTGATGTAAATCCAGTGAGATCACTCCCTCTTGAAGGGAAATTGTCTCTTGCTTCCACTTTTTCAAATCAGAGATCAATAAAGTCTTCTCGGAACTCCATCCCTTATCGGGGCCCGATGTTCCACTACATGAAATATCATCTGTGTGTGTGACAGCCTCTCTGGGGTGGGATTTCTCCACCTCAACTGCTAGTTCTTGTGGAATAGCAACGTCATAGGTGGGTTCTTTTGTAGCAATCCTCTTATTTTCTCCTTGGTCAACCTCTGTATCCAATGTTGGTTCCCCTGTAACAGTAGTGGCCTCTGCAGGTTCTTGTGTGTCAGCTTCCAAGTCAATTACCATAGGAGGCTTTACTTTAACTGTTGGTTCTTGTGGAACATAAGTATCTTCAACAGCTTCGTGTGTGTTAGCTTCCAGGTCGAATACCATGGGAGGCTCTGCTTTAACTGTTGGTTCTTGTGGAACATAAGTATCTTCAATAGGTTCTTGTGGAGTGGCCTCCCAAGGTTCTATTTGGGTTTCTCTTGAGTAGGTGCTTTCTCGACAAACTTTGTATCCTGCTGCTGCTAATTCTTGGGATCATGCCACACATACTGATCTTGGAATTTTCTCCCCCCCCCCCGAGTTTCTTAATAGCTTCAACTAGGGTATCTAACCCTGAGGCTTATGATTTCCTAGCTTTGGCTAATTTATGCTTCAATTGTTCATTTTCTTTCTTTAAATTCTCAATTTATATAAGTAGGGTCTGATTTTTGTTCCTACCTGACGAGGAGGGTCCTCTGATCAAGGTTCTTCTTCTTCTTCTTTCATCTCTTCCGCCTCCTCCTGCTCTTCAGTTGTAGATGACGGTTCTGCGGGCACGTTGACTTTCACCCTTTGTGTTATAGGTCAATTTGGGCACCATTCCCAATGACCTCATTAACTGGGCATCATCTCCAGGACCAATGATCAAGGGTCTATCATTCCCTATCATTTCAGTTGCTACATGCCCTAAGACAAGAAACAAGAACAAATCAAGCAATACTTTCATCAAGCAAAGGTTTCCAAGGTTTGAAGCCTATTATATAACATATGAGAGCTCACCAACGAAGGCTCTAAGGGGCCTAAGTGCATTTCATATGCAGGTAGCCCCATGAAAGGCTGCTCTGCAAAGCAATTCCCAACATTCACAGGTGCGTTGGTCACATTGGGAGCGAAATTCTCATTGTTCTGAAATCTCCACTTGGCCAGTGCCTTCTAGAAGAGTTCACATGTGTCAAACTTCAGATCCAAGTGTCCATTTTACATCTACATGACTGGAAACATGTCTTGCCTATTATTAGAAATTCATTGATAGCAAAACAACCTATAGTTCATCTATAAATTAAGCACAGATCTAAGTGCTTGAGGGGGAAGAATTTGAGTAGAGAAATGTTGGAGAATTTTCAATTGAGAGCTAGATTTGTATAGCTGCTACTGGAGAGATTTATATTGTGATGAGGCTTGGGGACATTGCTGGAAGGGTCACTTCAAATCAGTCATTTGGTTGTAACCTCTCCTTCTATCAGCAATAAAGAGTACTTCTTATTTTTCCCTATATTCATCTGTATTGACTTTGATTTTCTTTATTGCAAGATCTTGGTTGATGTATATGGTTTATGCTTTACTGATTTATCTAACTAGCTTGAATAGATATCTATATTATTGCCTCTTCTGTTGTTTCAGTGTTCTTTCTTGCAGGAAGCATTTCGCACAAACCGCTTGAATTTGAAGCTGCAACAGAATCGACAGAAGGAGCCATTTGGAAGCGACTGATCAACTAAGCCTCCAATCCTTTCTGTGTATCTATTATGAGTTAGGAAAAATAGTCATATATTCTTTCACCTGTTATTCTAGACTAGCACCTATCTAGGGAAGCGTGATTTATCCTTAATTCACAATTCTGGCCCAACACTTTGCTTCGGTCGTTTGTCTCCAATCAGCTTATCAAGGGGCCTTTTCTCAATTATGACCTTAGAAGACTAAGTTTGGATTCTATGTTCCCCCTGACTCTCTCCTGAATTTTTATCTTGTTTTCCTCGGCCCGTTCTAGGCCTCTTTCGTTTGAACTCCTCCCAGCTCTTTCCTTGCTGGTTCAAAGCATCCAACATAATTAACTTGATGAGACCATGATTGGTAACACAAGTTTCTAGGTGTGTTGTCATTTTAACTGTTGCAGCCATATGATTGATATTTCTGAGCAGGAAATATGGAAGGTTAATTCTATGTTGATGTCGAAGATGGTTCAATAAGGGGAAATGATAATTAAAAACAATCGTGGACCTCCCTTCATAGGTGATATATTTTATCAAATTCAATTAGCCAAGGTATCAACACACTACTCATTGTGTTACAGCAACCTTCTCTGTTATCTTCGGGTTAATAATTTTTGACCAAGGGTGCAAGAAATTCCAACTGAGGGAGATGATGAAATGTCACAGTGATCAAGAGGTGAAAAGGTTTTGAATTTATGGTTCGTACCCACACATTATTTCTATTAACGCCCAGTTATGGAGAGCTTCGTACTTCAAGTACAAATATCCTTTTTGACAAGATCTGGCCATGATTGGTTGCTATGGTATTAAATTCATTAAGTCGTGGGATTAATGGTGCCTTTAAAAGCTAACAGATTGTTCATAATTATGACAAGATTCATCCCCCGAACTTTAATGATGACGACAATCCACGGTCATCAAAAGAAATGTATATTTAACTTTCCATAACAATCAAATATTAGAGGATGATAATGTTACCTTTTCGATGACATACCTGAAAAGACATGGAGGAAGAAATTGATGTGATGGCTCAATTTCTCCAACGGTCATGGTGGTCACCTTCAAACTATCGTAATAATTGTTGCATGTCAGGATGGTAGCCTAGTTTCAAAAAACGTTGTTGACAGTTGTCGGTTCTTACATATGTAATAGTCAAGACAACCAATGTGTTATCCTTCATCAAACATTATTGTTAAGAAAAATAAAATACTGAAAACAAATGTGCAAAAACATCATGTAGAATATGCCGGAAATAAGGATGATGTTATGAAAAAAATGAGTGTAACAACCGCCACAAAAGTGGTTTTCAACAGCTACTAAATTGTTTAATTGCGCCCCAAAAGAGGTTTTCACAGTCAAATTCTTATTATCATATTTTTTTGTTTTGTATATATATATATATATATATATATATATATATATATATATATATATATATATATATATATATATATATATATATATATATATAGGTGTAACAGCCACCACAAAAGTGGTTTTCAGTTGTTACACTTATTGAAAAATCAAATTTTGGGTAGCATATGGGAATGTCCCCCTGCTGCTGTAACATAAAGATCAGAGTCCACGATAATGTTAATAAATGAATCCTTTGAAGCAGGTTGATGATATGACCACAGGCGGTGCCCATTAACCAGTAACGGCGTCTTAGCACTATCAATGGTAACCAATTTTACAGTCTCGTTGTCAAATATTGTATCTACTTCATAAGGACCTAGCCATTTGGTGCAGAGCTTGCCCTTGAAAACCTTGAATCTTGAATAGTACAAGAGATCCCAATATCCTTTCTGAAATTTCTTCTTTTTAATGAACCTGTCATGCCATCTAGATCTTTAATGTTGAATGATCTTTGTCTGATGAATGGTAGCCAGTCATTTCTCCTCCAACGCATTGAGTTGATTCAACCTTTTTCTATGTATTGTGCTCAAATCCAGATTTACCTGTAATTTTGTTTTCAGTGTTTTTTTTCAAACTCTATGGGGAATAAAGGATTCTTACCGTACACCAATTCGTATGGCAAGAAGCCTGTAGTATTCCTTGATGTTGTTATGTAAGCCCACAATACTTCTGGAAGTTTTTCAACCCAATTTATTTGGTGGCTATCTATTGTCTTTATCAAAATCCCCTCAATGACTTTGTTGGTACTCTCCACTTGGCCATTTTCTTGTGGATGATAAGGTGAATTGATCCTGTGACGAATTCCATTCTTTTCAACCAGCTTCTGAATCAAATGAGATGTGAATTATGGCCCCCCATATGTCACTATCTCCCTGGGTATCCCAAAATGAACAAAAATATCGTCAAATAGGAATTCTGAAACAGCATGCTCTGTAGCTCTACAGTTAGTGCCTTTCTTTCGACCCACTTTGTGACGTAGTCTGTACAAAATAATATGTATGACCTCTGTTTTGATGAAGGATTAATTTTCCATACGAAATCCAAGGCCCCATTAGAGGAAATTTCAACCTAAAAGTGGCCTCCTAAGGAAAAATAACAAAATAATAGTAAAAATAATAAAATAAGAGTTATGAATTTTGGAGGGAAAATAGGAAAACTACTTTTTTTAATAGTATTTTCGACTTATATCCATATAGGTTTACTCAAATTTCACATTTATACACTCATTAGATGTGGAATTAAATTTTACATCCAATGAGTACCCATTATGCATACTTTTGAGAAGACACACCTTGATAAAAATTGCAGATACATTAAAAAAATGTGTTTCAACACATTTTTAATGTATCTGCAAATTTTATCAATGTGGGTATTTTCAAAATTATGCATAATGGGTAATTGTTGTATGTGGAATTTAATTTTTCATTCAACAAGTGTCTACACTTAAAAATTGTAGATATCTCAAGAACACAATTAAAAAAAAGTAGTTTTTCTTCTTTTCCCTCCAAAATATTTACATGTACCTTTTTAAATTTAAAGCATTTTGATTGGTTTACATATTATGACATGGAAATTACATGAAAATTTCATAGGCACAGTTAGGCTAAAATTTCCACTTCTCAAATGGCTCTAACACTAATTGAGGTTGTAACAGCATCTCGTCTGATTACAGTGACTGGCCCATCATTTGGCAGCTATCACACCCTTTCACAAACTTTTTGGCATCCTAGAATATAGTTGGCCAGTAGTACCCTATTGAGAGTACCTTGTTCCCCGTCCTCTTTTCTGCGAAGTGCCCTCCACAGGGCTCCTCATGACAAGCCTTCAAGATATTTTAGCAATTAGACAAACATATGTATATCAATGGATTCAATATGATCAAGCGATGTACTAAAGCGAGATATTGAATCCTTCTACAAATAAATTGCGGAAAATAAACATCATCGCCAATCACAACATGTAAAGAAAGAATCAAATCAAACCACAACATATATATTTTCCGAGGGAAAGCTTGCTGCTCAAAACCCCTCTATCTTCTATTGTATATTCACCATGTAATCATGAAAAAATTACAATGCAGTCTTCTCACAAGTGTCTCATGTACTCTCACAACTGTCTCACACTGATGCGGATGAAATCGAACAACACTTAGCCAATTTCTTGCCTCTAATTAGCCTACCTTTCTTGCTAAATTCATGTGGAATGAAATCCCTATTCTTTAGGAATTTTAGCCTTCCAAAAATGCGCAAGCATCATGGGAAATCTAATGGATGTATCGCTGCATCCAGGAAACCTAATAATGATACAACTGATAGTTAACATCCCCTTAACCTTTGTCTCAACTAGGTCTCCACTGGAACTGACATGCATGTGGTTATTAAAATTAAATCATCAGATGCATGGCAGACCACTGCATGTGAATTAAATTTGATTTAATTCACTTGATCTCTCACTATTGCAACAAACAGTTACAACTAGTTCAACTGACTTTAACTCAATAAATTAATTTAACTGATTTCTCATGCATTAAACTAATGCACTAACTACAATTCGAATTCCATAACTAGTAGAATCACTCTGCATGCCTCACCAACCACCTTCAACTCAAAATTCATGAGCTAACTGAGTTTATCACACTCATTTAACTATTACAAGTGATTATGAGATAAGATTACATTTTATTGTCCAATTTAATTAAGGGAAAATTAAATTAGACATGCATTTCTTATTGACTTTTCAACACCCCCTCTCTACAAGAAAGGGATTATCTGCCACCCCAATCCTACCTCTATGGTATTCGAATTTTCTCCTGGTGAGCACCTTTGTCAGAATATCTACATCCTCATCTTCCGTGGGAATGTATTGAAGTAACATAGTGTGCCTCTGAACACAATCTATGAGATGGTGGTACCAGATGTCTATGTGCTTGGACCTATCATGGAATATGGGATTAACCGATAGTTTAATGCAACTCTGGTTATCACAATGTATCAATGTTGGATCCATATGAGAACCAAACAAACCAACCAGGATCTTTCTCATCCAGATGGCCTCACATGTAGCTTGACTTGTTGCCATGTACTCCGACTTGGCTGAACTGGGTGCCACAGATCGTTGCTTCCTGTTGTACCAAGAAACTGTTTTGATCCTATGCTGAAGATCCCTCCTGGTGTGCTCTTTCTGTCTAAAGGATTGCCTGCCAAATTTTCATCTGTGAAGCCTTGAAGCCTCACTCCCTCTGTCATTTTGTACCATAATCCATACTCTGTAGTTCGCCTGATATATCTCAATACATGCTTCCCTACCTTCCAAAAGAGCTTGGTTGGCTTAACTATATCTTGACTCAGTTGGTTAACTGCGTAGAAAATGTCTGGTCTGGTGTTCAGCAAGTACATCAGTGAACCCACTAGCTACCTGTAAATAGTAGCATCCACTACCTCACCTGAAGTAGCATCCTCCTTCCTCCAGTTTCCTAGAAGAGGAGTCTCCATCGATTTACAACTCTCCATGTGAAACTTACTTAGAATATATTTGGCATACTTGCCTTTGTAGAAATTTGAATAATTTGCTGAATTATTCACTGAGATTATCCTGATTACACACTATTTAAGCTTCATGCATAATACATAACCTCTTCTACAATTGATCATCAATATGCGGAAATAGAAAGCAGTCGCATGCGCTCATTAAAACATAATCAAGCACACGTATCAACACAGGATGTAATGGGGAAAGCAATAGCTGAAAACCCCCAACTATCTGTATATTATAATGATAGAGAACATGTAACAATACATAGCACAAAGCTCTCATAGCTCTCAGCACTATCTCAATGCTACACACAAAACTAGTTATGAAGATGAACAAGTCACAGGTTCAAATATCCTCCACAAGTCTGCCTGCCTCTACTGTGCAATCCAAGTGAGTAATGAATGAGATCCAAGTTTGAATCCCACTAGCTCCAACTGCGCAATCCTCATTGGAAATCTCCATCAATGTGTGTGCAAATCTCATGCACAGCCAATAGTCACAACTAATAGTAGACTCACCCTTTCACCCACCTCTAACACTGGTCTCCACTGAACTGTCCATGCATTGCAGTTAACTAATGTGTTCTTTAGTTGAATTATGAGTTAATAATTAGTGAATTAATTATTAATTAATTCACACCACTCATCACTAGTGTATTTTTCAGTTAGACTAAATACAAACAGTTCAAATAAGTTAAACAGAACACAGCTCCACCAACTGTCTCATCAACTCCACCAAACTCTGCCACTTGAGTCCTAACTGAAGTAAACCATGCAATAGCTCTACTAACCCTTAGGAAAAGTTTATTTCCTTCTGTCAGCTGCATGTGCCACATCCAAGCATCAAACTGAAGTGCTCCAAGAGGATAAGATAATGTTTATAGTCTAAATATTATTAAGGGTTAATAATTTTTTATTGTTCTATTTTTAGCCCGGCAGTCTAAAAATAGAAACCGCCAAATGTATAAAAATAGAGGTCCATCTATTTTTACCAACTCGAACAATCATCCATAAATAGCATCCTGCAACTCATAGACCATGATCCATATGTCTAAAAATAGACATAGTCTAAAAATAGACTTTGCGCCAAAAATAGCCTGTGGGCCCACTTAGTAGGCGACTTCTGTTCACTAAGCTCCATCATCTTTGCATTTTCAACACTCCCTCTCAACAAGATATGGATTATACGCAACCCCTATCTACCTGTTTATGGAATTTGAATTTTTCTCTGGTGGCGCCTTCGTCGAGATCTTGTATCCCGACATCCCGATCCTCAGTGGGAATATATGAAAGTAACATGAGATTCTAAGCTTCCCACCTGATCTACGATATGATGGTACCTGATGTCGATGTGTTTGGATCTATCTTGAAATACTGGATTAGCCGAGAGTTTAATGCAACTCTGGTTATCACAATAAATCACAGTAGGCTCCAAATGCGACCCGAACAACCCGACCAGAATCTTCCTCATCCAAATAGCCTCGCATGCAGCCAAGCTTGCTGCCATATATTCGGCCTCCGCGAAACTGAGTGCCAAGGATCTCTGCTTCCTGCTGTACCAGGAAACTGATGTCGACCCGATACTGAAGATCCCTCCAGATGTGCTCTTTCGGTCCGTTGGGCTCCCTGCCCAATCTGCATCCGTGAAGCCACACAGCTTCACTTCATCCTCCTGTCTATACCACAAGCCATATCCCGATGTGACTCTAAGATAACGCAATACATGCTTGCCTGCCTTCCAGAAGAGCTTGGTAGGCTTAACCATAGCTTGCGAAAGCTGGTTAACAGCATAGCATATATCGGGTCATGTATTGACCAGATACATAAGCGACCCCACCAACTGTTGATAAACAGTGGCATCCACTACCTCCGCCGAAGTAGCATCCTCCTTCCTCCAACCTCCGGGAAGAGGAGTATCAACAGGCTTGCAGCCATGCATGTTGAACTTCTCCAGTATCTCCCGGGCATACTTACCCTGAGAAACAAATAGTCCATCACTGCGCTACCAAATTTCCAATCCCAGGAAATAATGAAGGATGGCCAAGTCCTTCATCTCAAACTCTCATGCAAGATCCTCCTTGCATGAAAGTATCAACTGCTCATCGCCAGTCAAAATCAGATCATCTACATACAGTACGATGATCAACAGCTTCCCCTCCACCACAATCTGGTACAGGTTAGGATCCGCCTCACTCATGGAGAATCCAAGCCCGGTGAAGTAGCTGTCTATCCGAGTGTACCAAGCATGAGGTGCTTGCTTCAGCCCGTACAGTGCTCTCTTGAGTCGGCACACATGCGACTCACTACTGAAGATCTCGAAACCTTCGGAGTACACTCTATGTACACCTCCTCCTCATGACTCCGTTGAGGAATCTGCAGTCTTCACATCCTCAGTGGATGAGCCACCTCTGCTTGTTTGAGCGCTTTGAGAGCTAGGATCGTCCAGTATGGAAGAGTACCTTGCGGCAGTCTGAGTCTCCTCATGTCGATCCCCTCGATGTTGTGAGAAGTACGGGAAAAAAATCTCATCACCTTCCTCACCTCCATTCATTACGCACACTTCACTTTGTAGATCCATCGTGAACCCACCACTGATTTCCCCTCCGGTCGCGGGACAATCTCCCATGCACTGTTTCTGACAATCAAATCATACTCTTCCACCATGGCATCTACCCATGCGGGGTCCTCCACAGCTTCCTCGAAAGAGGATGGCTCTGTCACGACATATTTGCTCACAAGATCCATGTATCCAGTGTACCGGTCCGGTGACTGTCTCTATCTGCGCTGTGTTGTAGGTGGTCCTACAACCTTCTCTGCATCTTGAGCCAGTCGCTCAGCTTCTGTAGTGCGCTTGCGCCCTCTGATGGTTGGCACTGCATGAGTGGTCTCTTCCACTCCATGAACTTCCTCATGTGGCTGATCCACATCCTGAAGCTCATCCTTAGGAACTAATAGCTCCTCATCTGCATGCAAGTGTGGCTCCCTCTCAAGCGAACACTTCATGGCTTTCTCCTCCTGAAATTTGATATCCCGTCGCACAACAGTCTTGCAACTGTCTGGCAAATACACACGATAGTTGTGGGGCGTATCAGTGTACCCCACAAATATCCCAACCTCTGCGGTCGGATCCAGCTTCTTTCTGGCATCCTTCGTCACATGCATGTAAACAGGTGAACCAAAAATCCTCAAATGGGAAATATCAGGTCTCTTATCAGAAAACACCTCCTCCGGTGTACTCATGCCAAGTATCTTGTGAGGACAATGGTTCTGCACATATACTGCAGTATTGTAGGCCCTGGTCATGCAACACGCCCGTGCAGCACCCACGATCGTTCTGTTCTTTTGCTCAACAACCCCATTCTGCTGTGGGTTATGGGGTGCGATGAGCTCTCTCTGAATCCCTTCTGCACTACAAAAGTCCTTGAATTCAGCAGAGATGAATTCACCACCATTGTCGCTCCTAAGAGCCTTCACATGCTTCCCCGATTCCTTCTCAACTAGCGCCTTGAACTCACAGAACTTTGAGTATGTCTCACTCTTCTTCTGCATGAAGAAGATCCAGCACTTCCGAGAGAAATCATCAACAAATATCACATAGTACTTGTGCTTTGCTGTCAAAGCTACTGAGAAGGGTCCACACACGTCTGTATGAACTCTCTCAAGGATCATCGTGGCGCGGCTATCCTTCTCGTGAAAGGTGGTTTTCACAAATTTTCCCAAGGTACACCCCTTGCACTGATCTGACTGCGCAAGAGTGCCCTTAGGAAGCCCAGTAGAATTCTGCTGCAATATCTTCAAAGCTCCATGGTGAAGGTGGCCCAATCTCCGGTGCCACAGCTCGCCATCATCCCGGCTCACCACTCCTTCCGCCTTTCATGCCATTGTTGCGCAGCCATCTACTTGCAACTGATAAAGGTTCTTGACTTGAACCCCTATCTTCCGGGTCTCTCCAGTTGTCTTACTGCGCAGGAAAGCTTTTCCTTCGCTGAAGACCACATCATACCCCTCGTCTTCCAACATCGCCACAGAGATCAGATTCTTCATCAATCCTGGAACATGCAATACTTCCTTCAATACGAAGGGTTTACCAGACTCCCTCTCAAAGGAAATGGTACCGATACCGGTTGCACTGTATCTACCATCATCGCCCATCTCGATGTGCACTCCAAGATCTTTTTCATCCAGATCTGAAAACAGATCTTGATCTCCAGTCATGTGAAATGATGCACCACTGTCCAAGAACCATACTGATCCCATCACACTTGAGACCAAGCATGCGATCAGCCAAAAATCCAGCTCGAACTGGGAGGCCAATGCCTCTCCCACTGCAGATCCAGCAGCATGCTTATTTTTCTTCTTCTGCGGACAATTTGTGGCATAATGTCCGTGTTGGTGATAGTGAAAGCACTTCACCTTGGACATGTCTTGCTTCTTGCCTTTTGCACCAGACTGAGAAGCTTTCTTACTCTTCCCCTTCTTTGCTTTGGCATCCAAAGCACAATTTTCTTCATCAGATGCCTTTGATGAAGATCCGTCCTTGGTAGTCCGCCTTATCTCCTCTTGCATGAGATCCGACCAAAGTCGCTCCCATCCCGACAACTTCTCTCGACCATTGACAGAGTCCTGATAGGAATGCCAACTCTTCGGAAGACCAAGGAGAGCCAGGTCCACCAAGTCCTCATCATCGACAGCCACCCCCACACTTCCCAGCTCATCTCTGCATTGAGTAAACTTCGTGAGGTACTTGGCGATACTGTCGCCTTTCTCCATCTTAATGTTTCTGAGTTTATCCTTGAGCGCCAACTTCCTCTGGTCGCTCTTGCTCTGGAATAGATATGTCAACGCTTTCCACATCAAATATGGAGTTGCTTTTCCATGCAGGCTGGATACAATGTGATCCTTCACGCCCTCCAACAGAATCCTTCGACATTTCGCCATCTTCTTTTGCCAAGCTTCAACTTGAGCAGCATCAGTAGGCTTTGGGATCTCAGCATCTATGAACTCCTTCAGCCCGTTATCATCTAATACCACCTCCATTCTGTCCTTCCATGCAACATAATTTGAACTGCCCTCAAGGGCATATTCCAGTCGCAAACCGTTGAAAGACATTTCAACTCTAGCACCAAGAAAAACAAACTGCTGCAAAATTCGAATTCCAAGCTCAAAACTCAACTGCTTCTAGATCTGTGAGAACAAATTATTTCTAGCACAGAGATCGACTATAGGGGCGTTTACTGGATATATCACCTTTCAGAGAAAGGATGGATCCAGAGGCTACCTGGCCCGTTACAGACTCTGTCTACTGAAATAATTGTAATCATTGTAATAGATCCCGATGATCAATTCTTCGCTCTGATACCATGTAAAAATTTGAATAATTTGCTTAATTATTCACCGAGATTATCCTGATTACACACTATTTAAGCTTCATGCATAATACATAACCTCTTCTACAATTGATCATCAATATGTGGAAATAGAAAGCAGTCGCATGCGCTCATTAAAACATAATCAAGCACACATATCAACACAGGATGTAATGGGGAAAGCAATAGCTGAAAACCCCCAACTATCTGTATATTATAATGATAGAGAACATGTAACATTACATAGCACAAAGCTCTCACATCTCTCAACACTATTTCAATGCTACACACAAAACTAGTTATGAAGATGAACTAGTCACAGGTTCAAATCTCCTTCACAAGTCTGCCTGCCTCTACTGCGCAATCCAAGTGAGTAATGAATGAGATCCAAGTTCGAATCCCACTAGCTCCAACTGCGCAATCCTCATTGGCAATCTCCATCAAGGTGTGTGCAAATCTCATGCACAATCATGGTCACAACTGATAGTCACACCCACCCTTTCACCCACCTCTAACACTGGTCTCCACTGAACTGTCCATGCATTGCATTTAACTGATGTGTTCTTTAGTTGATTTATGAGTTAATAATTAGTGAATTAATTAATAATTAATTCACACCACTCATCACTAGTGTATTTGTCAGTTAGACTAAATACAACTAGTTCAACTAAGTTAAACAAAACACAACTCCACCAACTGTCTCATCAACTCCACCAAACTCTGCCACTTGAGTCCTAACTGAAGTCAACCATGCAATAGCTCAACTAACCCTTAGGAAAAGTGTATTTCCTTCTGTCAGCTGCATGTGCCACATCCAAGCATCAAACCGAAGTGCTCCAAGAGGATAAGATAATGTTTATAGTCTAAATATTATTAAGGGTTAATAATATTTGACTGTTCTATTTTTAGCCCGGTAGTCTAAAAATAGAAACCACCCAATGTCTAAAAATATAGGTCCATCTATTTTTACCAACTCAACCAATCATCCATAAATAGCATCCTGCAACTCATAGACCATGATCCATATGTCTAAAAATAGACATAGTCTAAAAATAGACTTTGCGCCAAAAATAGCATGCGGGCCCACTTAGTGAAGGCGACTTCATTTCACTAAGCTCCATCATCTTGTTGCATTTTCAACAGCCTTGAGAAACAAATATCTTACCATCCCGCTGTCATATTTCCAAACCAAGGAAATAGTGAAGGAGTCCCATGTCCTTCATTTCAAACCCCCTTGCAAGATCCTCCTTGCAAGAAGTTCTCAGCTACTCATCACCTTTCAAAATTAGATCACCAACATAAAGTACAATAATCAAGAGCTTACCATCAACCACAATCTGGTATAGGTTTGCATCCGCTTCACTTTTTTTGAAGCCCAACCCAGTGACATAGATGTCAATCCGAGTGTACCAAGCACGAGGTGCTTGCTTCAGCTCATACAATGCTCTCTTGAGTCGGCACACATGCGAATCACTTTCAAATATCTCAAAACCTTCTGAATGCTCCATGTACACTTCCTCCTCAATAAATCCATTGAGAAACGTAGTTTTCACATCCATTTTATGTATCTTCCACCCCATCTGCATTAAGAGTGCAAGGATATATCTAATAAATGAGTATCTCACAACTGGTTGGAAAGTCTCCTCATAGTCAATCCCCTCAACTTGTGAGAATCCCTGAGCTACAAATCTAGCCTTTTACTTCTCCACACTCCCACTTGCCACTTGCTTCACCTTATAGATCCATCTAGATCCAACCATTGATTTTCCAACTGGTCTTAGGACAACTTCCCATGCGTTATTCTTGACGATGGAGTCATACTCCTCAACCATAGCGTCAACCCAAATTGGTTGCTACACTGCTTCCTCAAAGGAATATGGTTCTATCACAATAAACTTGCTCATAAGAGCCATGTATCCAGTAAAACTATCTGGAGATTGTCTTTGTGTGCGCAGTGAAGTAGGTGATCCTACATGCTCTACAGTATAAAGTCTCAATCTATCAGCTTCTGTGGTGTGCCTTCTACCATTTCTGGTGGATTCCGATGGATGAGTGTTTTCTACCACTCCATGATCCTCTGCATGTGGCTGCTCCACTTCTTTAGGTTCATTCTTTGGAACCAAGGGTTCCTCCTCTGCATGCAAATACAACTCCCTCTCTAGGGACAATTGCATGGCTTTCTCCTCATCAAATTTTATATCTCGTCTCACAATAGTAATCCTGATGTTTGGAAAATATACTCAATAATTGTGGGGAGTATCAGTGTACCCCACAAATATCCCAATCTTAGCAGTTGGTTAAATTTTCTTTGTGGAATATTTGGTCACATGCACATACACAGATGATCCAAAAATTTTAAAATATGACACATCAGGTTTCTTACCAGAAAAAGCCTCCTCTAGTGTACTCATGCCAAGTATCTGATGAGGACTACGGTTTTGCACAAATACCATTGTGTTGCATGCCTCCACCCACAGATGCAACGGTAGGCCTTGATCATGCAACATCGCTCATGCTGCGCCCACAATTATTCTATTCTTTCTTTCTGTGACCCCATTCTGTTGTGGGTTATCAGGCGCAATCAACTCTCTCTAAATTCCTTCTTTGCTGCAGAAGTTCTTGAATTCACTAGATATGTACTCACCACCATTCTCGCTCCTAAGAACCTTCACATGCTTCCCCGTATCTTTCTCCACCAGTGCTTTGAACTTAAGAAATTTTGAGAATGTCTGATCTTTGTTCTACATGAAGTAGATCCAACACTTTCTAGAAAAATCATCAACCAAGAGCATGTAGTACCTATGCTTTGCTATCAAAGCAGTAGATAATGGTCCACACACGTCTTAGTGAACTCTCTCAAGGATTTTCTGAAGCTAGGTTCTCCTTCTCGTGAAAAGTGGCCTTTGCATGCTTCCCCATAGTACATCCCTTGAATGTGTCTATCTGCACAAGAGTACCCTTGGGAAGACCCGTAGAAATCTGTTGCATTACCTTCAAGGCTCCGTGGTGTAGATGGCCCAATCTCCTATGCCATAATTGACCCTTATCCTGGCTCACCAGTTTTTCTGCCTTACCCATCAATGTTTTGCAGCCATCTACATAAATTTATAGAGATTATTCACACAAATCCCAATCTTCTTGGCTTGTCATGTGGCTTTGTGTCGAAGGAAATTGTTCCCTTCACTGAAAACCACATCATATCCTCTAACCTCCAACATTGCGACTGAAACTAAATTTGTCTTCAAGCTTGATACATGCATTACATCTTTTAATAAGAAGGGTTTACCTGACTCTCTCTGGAAGGTAATTGTACCAATATTGGTAGCACTATACCACCCGTCATAACCCATTTCGATATGCATCTAGAGGTCCTTCTCCTCCAAGCTACTAAAAATTTCTTTTTCTCCCGTCATGTGGAAAGATACACCACCATCCAAGTACTACACTAATCCCATTACACTTGACACCATGCATGCAATAAGCAAGAATTCAAGCTCAAATTGTGAGGGAAAAGCCTCACCAGCTACAGATATTGAAGCCTTCTTGTTCTTCTTATTTTGTGGATAATTAGTAGCATAAAGTCCACGCTCGTGATAGTGAAAACAATTCACTTTATACATGTCGTGTTTCTTGCCTTCTTTTTGGGACTCAAATCTGGAATAGGATTTGTTTCCTTTCCCCTTATTCACCTTAGCATCCAAAGCGAAATTTTCTTCATCATCTGTCTTAGATGAAGATCCATCCCTAGTATTCTTCCTGAATTATTCTTGCACCAAATCCGACCAAATTCGTTCCCAATCTGGCAGCTTCTCCCTCCCATTGACAGAGTCCTGAAAGCTATACCAACTCTTAGTAAGGCCTAGAAGATATAGGCACACCAATTCATCATCCACAATATTAATTTCGATGCTCCCTAGCTCATCCCAACATTGGACAAACTTTGTTAAATATCTCAGAATAGTGTCACCTTTCTCCATTTTGATTTTCCTGAACTTGTCCTTCAGTGCCAATTTTCTATGATCACTGCTACTCTGAAACAGATCTTTCAAACCATCCACATTTCATATGGACTCGTTTTTCCATGGAGAATTGAGAAAATGTGGTTTCGCACTCCCTCCAGTAAGATCCTCCTCGCCTTTGCAACTTTCTTTTTCCAAGCATCAAGATTTGCAGCATTTGTTGCAGCGGGTTTCGAAATGTCATTATCAATGAATTCTTTCAACCCATTGTCCTCTAGTACTGCCTCCATCTTGTCTTTCCACGCAATATAATTGGAACTACCCTCGAGTGCATACTCCAATCTCAAGACATTGAAAGCCATTTAAATATTGATCCACCTGTCGCACCAAGAATAATTTTGAAAATTCATGTGGAATGTAATCCCTATTCTTTAGGAATTTCAGCCTTCCAAAACTGCACAAGCATCATGGGAAATCCAATGGATGTTTGGCTGCATGCGGCAAACCTACTAATGATACAACTGAGATTTAACATCCCTTTAACCTTTGTCTCAATTGGGTCTCTACTGGAACTGACATGCATGCAACTATTAATAGTAAATCATTAGTCGCATGGCAGATCACTGCATGTGAATTAAATCTAATTTAATTCACTTGATCTCTCACTAGTGCAGCAAACAGTTACAACTAGTTTGTTGGGTATGTGTTATATTCTTTCCACGACTAATTTCCGGTGGGTGGTCTGAGCCCATGGTTTTGTGCATGGTTTTGCACATGGTTTTGGGGTATGATGGTTTTCGGCCCCTGGTATTTTTGTAGATCCAATCAAGGGAACTATGATTATTTTCTAATCCAAGGTTAATGGATTGGAGTTTATGTATGCTTCGGCATGTATATATATGTGTTGTAACACTAAAAGGAATATAATGAAAAATCAAGCTGGTCATCCCGATTTGGGATCCAGGGGAAAATCTCTGTGTTTATCTATTTTATGTTTTATGCTCTCGCTATTGTTTATTTTCTGTTATAAGATTTGTGTGTAGATAATTTTTGTTCAGGGTTAAAACCTAAATTTGGTATCGGAGTTGTTTTGGCTTCAAGGGGACACCTTTGTTGCTGAGGGTTCTTTTGCTCGGGCCTGAGGTAGACCCTGTTCAGTGGGAGATCTGCGGGATCGATTCTTGCGGTGAAAGAAGATGGCGAGCGGCGGAAAGATAGAGATCAAGAAATTTAATGGTCAGAGTTTTTAGTTGTGGAAGCTCAAGATGGAGGATCTGCTGGTGGATAAAGATCAGTGGATCACAGTAGATCCAAGTACTAAACCAACGACAATGTCAGATGAAGACTGGAAGAAACTAGATAGGAAGGCTAAGAGCACAATACGTTTGTGTGTCTAAGATTCAGTATTGTTGAATGTATCTGGTGAAGCTACGGCGAAGAATTCGTGGGAAAAACTTGGGACTTTGTACCAACTAAGTCTTTGGTGAATAAGTTGTTCCTGCGGAAAAATTTGTATAACCTGAGGATGAAGGATGGAGACTTGATGATAGAGCATCTGAATGGCTTCAATACTGTGGTAAGTCAGCTGTTATCTGTTGATATTAAAATCTCAGATGAAGATAAGTGCATCAGTTTGTTGTGTTCTCTACCAGACTCGTGGGATAGTCTGGTTATTGCAATAGGTAGCAATACAACTACCTTGAATTTTGATGACATTGTCTCAGCCTTGTTGTCGAAGGAAATGAGACGGAGAAATATGAAGAGTCAGAATGGAGATGCCTTATCTGTACGAGGAAGGTCCCAAAATAGAAACAAGAATAAGGTTTCGAGTGGGAGATCCAAATCTAGAGGGAGACTTAAATCTTTTGGAAATTTTGCAAAAGTATGTTGGAAATGTGGAAAGGAAGGGCACTACAAAAGGGACTGCAGATCTAAAGCTGCTGAGAAAGGAAAGGGATCTGATGATGCTCCTTCTGCAGAGGCAAAAAGCACCTCGGATGAAGGTGGGGATGTGTATTTGGCTTCTTCTTCAAATACACATGTAGATCATGAGTCATGGTTGATTGACTCAGGTGCATCCTTTCACTTCACTCCCCATAGGGATTGGTTCTGCGAGTATGAGAAATATGATGGTGGTGATGTCTTCCTAGGGGATGATAGGAAGGCCAGAATCGTCGGACGTGGAAAAGTCAAGCTGAAGCTGCAAGGTGGAAGGATTAGAACACTTCCTGGTGTTCTGCATATTCCTGCATTGGCCAGAAATCTGATTTATGTAAGCAAGATGGATGATGCAGGTGTAAAAACAGTGTTCGAGAAATATGCCTGCAAGATGGTTCGGGGAGCACTAGTATTAATGCGAGGAGTTCAGATTGGAACTCTATACAAGCTACAAGGTAGCATTGTTATTGATGGGTGTAACAGTTCTGTGGTTCCTGAAAGTGGAGCGGAAAGCCTAGTTGTCTCTGGAGAAAAGATCATGCTATGGCATCAAAGGCTTGGACATAATGGAGAGAAGGGCCTTCGAATACTACATAGAAATGGTATGGTAGAAGGTATGTTTGGTATCTGCATTTACGATTTACGTGAACATTGTGTATGGGAAGCGAGAATCGTGAGTTTTCCTTACGGTGCTAAGAGGGCGAACAAGATATTGAAACTTGTTGCATAATGATGTTGAATTATAGTTCCATCATGAGAAAATCCCACATATGTTTAATTAATAGATTATTATAAATACGCTGGATATGTTCTTGAGAATAAATCTCATTAAGGGAAATTTCAGGTCTAAAATGGGCCTCATAAGAAATATGTACAACAAAAATAAGCTTTATAACAACCAACACGATTCAAGATGATGATGTCAACCATGGGGGATGATTCACCATTTTTTAAATAAAAGGGTAAAAATATTAAAAAATAATAAAATAATAAAACTACTTTTTCAACTCGTATTTTCAACTTATCTCCCAAAAATTTTACTCAAATTTCGAGCGGGAGTACTCGTTGGATGCGAAATTTAATTCCTCATCCAAGGAGTACCCATGTTGCATACTTTCGATGAACTCTACTACACGAAAAATGAGAAATACATAAAAAATGTGATTGTAATCATGTTTTTTTATGTATTTCTCATTTTTTAGGTGTGAAGAAATTATTACGCATAATCATCTGGATGGGGTGGAGTTAAAACGTCAACGATATCACTGAAATTTGATACTTCTGGGAACCAAGTTAATATGGTGAGTAGTGTTCATTTTTCCCTCTAAAATTTGATGATGTCATCAAATCTTATTAGATTTTTTCCACTATTATTTTATAATTTCCTTAGGAGGCCCATTTTAGACCTCAAAATTCCCCTAATGGAAGTCTTTGATAGATTTAAAGAATTTAAGGCTCTAGTGGAAAACTAGATAGAGAATAAGATAAAGGCGTTGAGGACAGATAATGGTGGAGAGTTTTGCAAGAAAGAATTTAAAGAGTTCTGTAAGAAGTGTGGTATAGCACGGCAGAAGACTACTCCATACACACCTCAGAAAAACGGAGTTGCAGAAAGAATCAATAGAACACTGTGGAAAAGGCAAGAAGCATGCTTAGTGGTACCAAGTTAGGACAAGAATTCTGGGCAGAGGCAGTGGAGACTGCATGCTATCTGGTTAACAGATCACCCTCATCAGTGTTAGAGGAAAAGACTCCACATGAGGTATGGACTGGTAAGAAACCCTCTCTTTCACATCTAAGGGTATTTGGATGTGATGCATATGTACATGTTCCAAAGCAAAAAAGGACCAAGTTGGATAATAAATCTGAAAGGTGCATCTTTATTGGGTATAAGGATGGTTTAAAAGGTTACAAGCTTTGGAACCCGGAAACAAGGAAGGTTGTGTATAGCTGAGATGTGGTGTTTAGAGAGGTGAAATATGTTGTTAAACATGAATTCATACCAAAATAACCTGAGAAGATAGATTTTGAGCTAAAGGAGTATGAATCAGACTCTACGGCAGAAGAAGATTCAGAAGAGGAAGAGCCACAAACTCCAACTATGAGAAGATCAGTTCAGGAAAGAAGGAAACCAGAAAGGTATATTCCATCTGCTTTATGTTCAGTTTTTGCCTTAACTATAACTGATGATGATCTGAGAACTTTCAGGGAGGCAGTAGATTCAGAGGATGGAAAACTCTAGAAGGAGGCCATGGTTGATGAAATGGCATCCTTGCACAAAAACGAGGCATGGGATCCGGTGGAGTTGCCAGCTGGAAGGAATCCCATCAGGAGAAAATGGGTGTTTAAGAAGAAGATGAATGTCGAAGGCAAGGTGGAGAAATACAAAGCTTGATCCGTAGCAAAATGTTATTCCCAGTTGCCGGGAATTGATTTTGGTGATATTTTTTCTCCTGTTGCCAAAGTTACTTCTATTAGATTACTTTTATCTGTTGTTGCTGCATTTTATTTTGAGATATAATAGATGGATGTGAAGATAGCATTTCTTCATGGGGATCTAGAAGAGCAGATCTACGTGAAGCAACCTGAAGGCTTTATGGTGAAGGGTAAGAAAGAACTGGTATGCAAGTTGAAGAAGTCTCTGTATGGGTTAAAATAGTCACCAGGGATGTGGTATCAGAAAATCGATACCTATATACGGGGACTTGTCTTCACTAGAAGCAAGGAGGATCACTGTGTTTATTTTAAATTAATTGGTGAATGTGTTATTTATTTGGTCTTGTATGTGGATGATATGTTGTTGATTGGAAATGACAAAGAAATTATCCAATATTTGAAGACCCAACTGTTCTCCAAATTTGACATGAAAGATCTTGGTGCTGCAAACTATATTTTGGGCATGGAAATTAAGAGAGATCGGGCAAAGAGGAAGCTCTAGTTAAACCAGAGGAAGTATCTCAAGACTATATTGCAGAGGTTCAATATACAGGATAGTAAACCGGTGAATGTTCCTATTCCTGTAGGTGTAAAGTTATCTGTTGAACAGTGTCCCAAGACACAAGAAGAAGAGGAGGATATGTCCTGTGTTCCATATGCAAGTGCAGTGGGTAGCCTGATGTATGCAATGTTCTATACTAGACCAGACATTGCACATGCAGTGGGAGTATTGAGCAGGTTTATGTCAAACCTAGGGAATGAGCATTGGACAATAGTGAAGCGGGTTTTCAGATATTTACGTGGCACTAGTGATTATGGCTTGTGCTACCAGGGAAGACCAGGATTGGAAAGAATGTTGGACATTTGTGGTTTTTTTGATGGAGACTGGACTAGAGATCTGGACCAAAGAAGATCTACAAGTGGATATGTGTTTAGCCTATTTGGAGTTGCAATCAGTTGGATGAGTAAAAGGCAGTCTGTAGTGGCTCTTTCAACTACAGAGGTAGAATACATGGCACCCACTCATGCAAGCAAGGAAGCAGTTTGGTTGCAGAGATTGTGTTCAAGTATGGGGTTGGTACAACAAGCTATAAGGATAGACTGTGATAGCCAAAGTGCAATTTTCTTGGCTAAGAACCCTGCTTATCATTCAAAGACAAAGCACATTGATGTTCAATATCATTTTGTTAGAGATATGGTTGGGGCTAAAAGGGTGTTGCTAGTAAAGGTGGACACTTTGAAGAATTTTTCAGATGCATTGAAGAAGTCTGTGAGCACTCAGAAGTTCTCTTGGTGTAGAGAAACAATGGGTGTTGAAGAATTGGGCCAGTGACTAAGCTCTCCTGAGGCCCCCTACGGAAAGAAAACAACAAGTGGGAGAATTTTGGGTATTTGCTATATTCTTTCCATGACTAATCATGCATGGGGGGGTAAGATGGGGGACGATAGTCCCCCCTTTGCACTAGGCGCAACGGGGGAGTCACGAAAATTTTTTGGTCCTTAATTTCCGGTGGGCGGTCTGCGCCCATGGTTTTGTGCATGGTTTTGCACATGGTTTTGGGGTATGATGGTTTTCGACCCCTGGTATTTTTGTAGATCCAGTCAAGGGAACTACAGTTATGTTCTAATCCAAGGTTAATGAATTGGGGTTTATGTATGCTTTGGCATGTATATATATGTGTTGTAACACTAAAAGGAATATAATGAAAAATCAAGCTGGTCATCCCGATTTGGGATCCAGGGGAAAATCTCTATGTTTTTCTATTTTATGTTTTATGCTCTCGCTATTGTTTATTTTCTGTTATAAGATTCATGTGTAGATAATTTCTGTTCAAGGTTAAAACCTACATATTTCAAGTGACTTTAACCCAATAAATTAAGTTAACTGATTTCTCATGCATTAAACTAATGCACTAACTGCAATTCGAACTCCATAACTAATAGAATCACTTTGCATGCCTCACCAACCACCCTCAACTCGAAATTCATGAGCTAACTGAGTTTATCACACTCAGTCAACTATTACAAGTGATTATCACATAAGATTACATTTTATTGTCCAAATTAAGTAAGGGAAAATTAAATTAGACACACATTTCTTGTTGACTTTTCAAAAGATATCAAAAATATCACCTTCTCTAACACAACACTGAA
Source organism: Pinus albicaulis (assembly GCA_034641835.2). Lineage (NCBI taxonomy): Eukaryota > Viridiplantae > Streptophyta > Pinopsida > Pinales > Pinaceae > Pinus > Pinus albicaulis. Next base: position 1,203,265,117 of record CM076582.1, on the reverse strand, counting down.
TATGAAAATATGGTCCAGTGTGATAGATATTTCCCTCTATCCAGGAGTAGGTGGCACTCTGTTGTATTATATATTTTTTTTTGTCTCTAGAAGATAAATGGTGTGGGAATTTACCTGTAGCAAGATAGTTGGCTATATCTTCATACCATGGTGAGTGGGTAGATATGGAAAAAAGATACTCATCAGGAAAAGAATCCTCAGTAGGAGTGCAATTATCACCTATAGTTAACCTAGAAAGAAAATCAGCAACTACATTATATTTTCCAAGTTTATCTAAAATAGTGATATCAAATTCTTGTAACAGCAATAACCATCGTGTAACTCTACCATTAGTAATTGGCTTATTCATTAAAAATCAAATGGCAGAGTGTTCAATGTGTACAAATACTTAATACCCGGTGATATAATGTCAAAACTTAATAATAGCATGCACTACTTCTAGGAATTATTTCTTAGTCACTGTATAATTGAGCTCAGTTGTGGTTAAATTCTTGTTGATATAATAGATGGCGTAAGGCTTCTTTTCTTCTGGCTGGCCCAAAACATCACCTACGGCCATGTCGGATGCATCTGTAGCAATATGGAACAACATATTCCTGTTTGGTCCTTGAAAAACAGGTGTTTTTGTTACACAGCTCTTCACCTTCAAAAAGGCTTGCTCATACTTCCTTGTCCACAAAAATTCCACATCTTCCATAAGCAAAGAAAACAGAGGCAATGCAATCTTTGAAAAAAATTCTATAAATCTCCTATAGTACCCTGCATGTCCCAGAAAGCTATGTACCTCTTTTATAGTTCTAGGAGTTGGGATTCTCAAGATTACCTCAATTTTTGCAAGGTCTGCCTTGATTCCATCTGCCGAGATGAAATTTCCCAGTACGATCCCCTCGATCATCATCATGTGGCACTTTTCAATGCTCAAAGAAGCATTAGTTTGTACACAACATTCCAACACCTTTTCCAAATTATCTAATTTTGTTTCAAAGGCATCACCGTAAGGTGTAAAATCATCCATGAAGATTTCAAGGTAGTCATTCAACAGATCTAAAAATATACCCAATATTTCCCTCTGAAATGTTGTTGGCACATTATAGAGGCCAAAAGGAAGGACTCTGTATGCAAAAGTACCCCATGGGAAAGTAAGGTTGTCTTATCATGATCTTATGGGGCAATATTTATTTGGTTATAGCTACTGAATCCGTCCAGGAATGAAAAAAACATTTTCCTAGAAAGAGTATCCAGGACTTGGCCTATAAATGGTAAGGGAAAATGGTCATTTTGGGTGACCTTATTGAGTTCTCTATAATCTACACAGACTCTCCACTAGTCGTTCTTTTTTGGAACAATGAGAAGCGGAGACACCCACTGAATGTCATAGATAGGGTAGATAAAATTGGCATTAAGGAGTTTCTGTAGCTCCTCTTTCACTATCTCCTTAAGTGCGAGATTCATTCAGCATTGCGGTTGTCTAACTATTTTTCAACCATATTTAAGGTAAATCTGGTGAGTGCACAAGCTGGGATGGATTCCTTTCATGTTAGTGTAATCCCATGAAAATTCCTTTTTATACTTCTGTAACAATTGTATCAGCAATATGTTATGTTCAGTAGTCAAGTTAGGATTAATGTTTAAGTATTTTCCTAGCTCAATTTCAACCGGATTGCTGTCAGTATATAGAGTGGTTCTCATATGTCCAATATTTACATCACTTACCTCATATTCTTCCCCTGGATCTCTAACAGAAGCAATAGAGAGTTATTTGCTAATAAAACCATTAATGATGTCATCCTTTGTTTCATCTTTAAAATATTGTGCTTTTCCAAGCGTGAGGAGAGGTAGGGAAAAATCATATTCAGGTTCAAATTCGTCCCACCAGGGACTATTCAAATCCATATTGGATTTAGTTGGGGGGTAAAGGTTAAGGTTCTTGGCAACTTTCCCATCTGAGATCATCATAGATCTAGATCTACATCTGATAAATCCATCTGCAGTGGCTAGCCATGGTCTTCCAAAAATCAAAGGATGCCCCCCCAGGTTAGATTTGGTTTGCAAAATGAGAAAATCAGCTGGATATCTCCAAGAAGCTAAAGTAATCACCACATCTTCTAACACCCCTTCAGGTTTAACACGGGGCCTATTTGCTAATTCAAGCATTCTAGGTGTAGTTCTAACCCCGTGAAGTCCTAGGGAGATAAAAATATCCTTAGTCATCACATTAATGGCTGCCCCCAAATTGATTAAATTATTGGTTATGGGTTGGTCATCAATATAGATAGTAAATATAGGATTTCTAGGGTCATTATATTTATTAAACAAAGGCTGATAAATCATTAGTTAGGAAATTTTGCCCATAACATGGATGGTAGCAAGGTCGTTCGGCTTCCTTCTATGTTTTTTGACATAGAGATCTCTCATTGTTTTAGCATAAATAGGTACTTCCTTGAGAGCTTGTAACAGCGGAATCCATACATACAAATTATGTAATTCCTTGAGAAACTCAGATTCAGTTTGTGAGGTTGTCCCAGTTTCAGTTAATCATTGAGGATATGGAGGATCTTGAGCTCTAACAACTGAGTCAATTGTCACAGGTGCACCAGCACTGCTCGAGTTGGTTGTTGTAGGAGCAACAATCCTTCCTGAGTTGGCTTCTACATGTGTAACAGTTTTTGTTGTATTGGTTTTTACAGGTGTAACAACCATTTAAAAATTGACTATACCCCTTCTATGTGACTCACATTCTTCCTCGGTAATGATAGGAGAATATCCAGGTCTAATCATTTTTCCCGATCAAAGTTGAATCTCATTGATTCCAATAGGAGTAATAAGGTAATTCTGGAAAGTATTCGGGGTTTCTATGCTCTGGTTTGCCTTATTATTCGGATTGGGGTTAGGTTGCAGAGGTAATTGGGGTCGGACAGGAGGTGCAGGAGTTTGGAGAGGACGCAGTTGTAATTTTTGTTGCATTGGTAGTGAAGAGGGAACTGGACCCTGGCCATTACCTCTCCAATTCTGACTCCAAGGGTAAGATTGAGATGGAGGATATTGCATTGGTGGAGGGGAAGGCCACTGATTCTAGGGTGAAGGAAATTGTGTTAAGGAAGGAGTGGGATATGGCCATGGAAATTGTTGACCATTATAAGAATTATTCCAAGAATTAAAAGAGGAAAAATCTGGAGGCATACCTGTAGGTCACGACTGCCATGGTCTCCTTATTCCGATGAAGTAGGAAGACTGGACCTCCTCACTTGATTCCTTCCATAATTCTTTAGTCTGGGTATTTCTTGGCATTGACCAATGGGATGCTCCAACTCATAGATCTTTCACAAGTTAATGGTGTCTAGTTTGCATTCCTCTTCGTAGATGTTTCTTTCTACATAGAGGATAGAATATTGCTAAAGCTGTTTCAGCTTCTCCTTGTGCTTTCTTGACTTGTGCAATGGTAATATGGGAAGATAGAGTACTAAGGAGATTGGTTTTAAAATTCTCAAACAGATTCCTGATCTATGTTATAGTCACTCCTCCACTCGTGGACTTTTGTATCTAGACTTAATGGTCCCGAACTGAACTCCTCTGTTTGGTTGATCCTCTTGAACTCCGCAGATAGAGCTTCATTATTTATTCAAACGGTTCCTGTGATATGTATCCATTTCCTAACAAATTCAAGTGCTCCAGACAGTCATCTCTCATGCCTCTTAGAAATATTGTTTTCGGAATTTCCAGGGCTAAGTCACCAAACTTAGACCTTTATAAATTGTAATGGAATCGTTCCATATACTATTCCAATCTTTCCTCCTCCTTATGTATAATCCTGAAGATTTCTTCCTTAAAATCCCTGGTTCTACATTAATCCTGATACTTAGAGAGGAATGTCTCCTTCATTTCACTCCAGGTCTGGATCGAGCCAACACTCAACCCCATGAACCATCTCAACGTTGCTCCTTTCAGAGTAGCAGGAAATAGTTTTAGCTTCTGAGAGTTCGAAATGTAGTCATAACTCCTACATAATACATCAGACTCGAACATAAAGGTATCAAGATATTCGATAGCCATCCCTTGGAAGGATGGAAGAGATGATAAGGGAATATTCTTCATAGGAGATTCATCCCTTGTTTCCAGTATCGGGAATTCAAAAGTAGTAGCAGTACCATATGTTCTAGTGTTTTCATCCCCCATGGCTGATCCTTCCTGATGAGATAAACTAACCTCAAAATGTACAAGTAATTGACTGATGGGTAAAGGATTAGGCTGTTCCAGGACTGGTTGTTTCACTACGCTACCTGAATCCAGATAATGATGATAAAGTAAATGTTGTTCTGGTTCAAGCCCTTGATGTCCCTCATTGGTTTTCCCTTGATATTCAATTCTTAAGTTTTGATCAATGGCTTCCCACTGTTGTTTCTGATCTTGGGTCTTAATTTTAGAAGTGGATATGTTGTTTGAAGGGTGATGAGGTCCAAATACAGAAGGTGAAGATTCCTCAAGCCTTAATATAGTGAAAGCTTTATGTGGTTCTTTCTTCCTATTGTCCTTGAATGAAGTGGATTTTTCTCTCTCTTCTTTTGAAATCAGATCCCCATAGAATGTCTTCCTTCCCAAATTTTCACTTTTCTTTTCCTTTTTACGACCCATCTTTCATGTGGTTACTTAGAGTGGGGGTGTTTTGGTTTCTCTGTTGTTCTACGAGCACACATGGAACCTATGTGTATCAATCCTCACTATAAGTGCCTCAGTTCTATAGTGGTGAGCCCACTCAAGTACGTTATAGTGATGCACAAGTTCTTACCTCTCGTCTTACCGCCCAACAATTGTATAGCTGAAGACACGCTCTAAAATTAACACCTAAAACTCACACTTCTAAGTGCCCCAGTGTAAAAACGGTGAGCCCACTCAAGTTTGTTATATCGATGTGCGGGTTATTACCTCTTGACTTACTGCCCAACAACTGCTGACTAGGAACACCCTACCATCAAACAAACAATTCTGGTTGATTGTATCGTCACTGCCATCCCCGTCAATGGCACCAAAATGTTGGACTATATTAATCAATTTTAAATGAATAAGACGATACACATAAATTATCGACCATGGACGTCTTTTATTTGAATGGTATTTTCATTGTTTTTGCCGATACACCATACCAGAAGTGGAAATAAAAGAAGAAGAAATCGTTGTTGAACTAATTGCTAAAACTAACAATCATGCAGGAATAAAAAGGATCTACAAGAATGTAATCACACTTCAGATAAACTAGTAGCTAGCACACCACACACTAACTACACCAGCTGGTACCTCTAATTGGATATGTGTAACAGTATAATAAATACCTGGAACTGAAGCAGATATACTTACAGTTGACACAACAACAATGACACTCCACGAATATGCAGAAATGAATATAAGATATAATACAACTACCCTACGACTGTAGTCCCTACTAAAGAGGAGGGACCTTCCTCCCTATCAGGGTGTAGGAAAAAATGAAAAATAAATGATAATTAGATCAATCAACACATGTAACAGCAACAACATGATATTTTATATTATGATGATCAAAATTTACAGATTCAAAATGGTGATATTGTTATGTGCTAACCCCCCAACCTTGAAGGCCCGAGTGTTTATATAATAATTACATATCCATAAAAAGAGGAACAGATCAGTCATGAGAATCTCCCAATTCTCATGTTTATTGAAATAAATTAAATACAGTTACAATTGGTTCCCTAGTCAATCAAAGTCTTGAATGGGAAAGCATTGATTTCAACCAAAACTGCCTAAAGTTTTTATTCTAAATAACAATACATGATAACTCTTACAGTTGTCGTTGGAATGCGACAGCTATAGCGTAACAACTTTCGAAGACAGATCAACATCCAGAATTTTAAAAATACACAAATAGAAGTGCAACTGTAGTAGTAGTCTGTAGCATCGGATCTGTAACAGCATCGCGGTGTAATAGCAAAGGATGTGAAAGCCAAGGTGTTGACTCTGCATGTGGTATAAATGCCATATAATATCATGTTGTAACAACATGCTTCCAACTGGTTCTATGCACCTATATGTCCTAGGTCCTTGTGCATGAAATAGTATCTGAAAGAATAGTTAAAAGACCAAATAACTTCTCCCGATGTTCATCTCACTTAGCAAAAAAAAAGGAACAATGCATCATAATAATTAACAAGAATGGCAAGGTAATGAAACAAAGTAAATTTATTATGTTTCAGGATAAAGGAAAGGAAAAATTCAAGTATGGTCCCCAGTTTGGAGGTCAAAAAGGCAAAAATGAGGGAAGAAAATGTAGGAAATGAGTATAAAAATGACACCAAACAACCTGCATGATCACGTCTATGTCATGCTGGAAGGCGATTGGTTCACCTAAACTAAACCAATCGATCACCACATTAAAATCCTTTGATGGAAGGACATGCAAACCCTGTGGTATTTTTAATTCCCTCCAAGTGGAACTTGGGTGAAAAATCATTTGCGTTGAAATAGAAGTTATTGATGGACCTCTTGATTATAATCTTCTACTAGGACGTACATGGGTTTATGTTATTGCTTATGTTGTTTTCACTTACTTCTGCATGATTTGATTTCCTCATAAAGGTGGGATCATATCCATAAATCAACTCAACTTCTTTTCCTATGATTCCAATGTTACCAAAAGTGTCCCTCTTGTAGGGGAATCCATAAATTCCTATCAACATGTTGGAGTTGGATTATTGAAGTGTACATCGCTTATGGGGAGTTTTTCCCTCCCCTTCCTCCCCCTTCCAACTCCCCACCTTCATTTGCTTATATCAATATGATATCATCCTCTACGATTCTAGTTGATTAATGGATTCTACTGGATGAAAATGACATCCAAAGTTTTGGCTACCAGATGTCGCTTATCCTCGTTGAATAATATTACAAAGCCATCTACTCATCTTGTGCGGCCCATACTTTTTCTTCGATCAATTGGGTAGATCGATCCCTCAATTATGGCATGCCATCTGATCCTTTCTCGCGTATATTCTCAACAAATGAAAGCATCATGGATATCAGGATGTCAAAAGACGCATCATGGGACGAGCATCATCATTGTTCCTAGCTTCCCAATTCCATAGAAGATAATCTCAATAGCATGCATCTAGCATATTTAAATGAACCCTCTACGAATTTCATTTCCATTCATGAGATTGAATTTTAAAAGAACCTCTCAAATATATATGAAACCATTCCTCTATATATTTCGATGAAACCAGAAATAGTCGAAAATATTTACATCGAAGCATATTTTTCTTCATTTGATGTCGAGACCTACCAACCCCTTTTTCATGTCTTTATAGATGTCTTTGCCTGGACGTATGAATAAATTTCAGGTATCGACCCAAACATAGTGGTGCATGAAATTAAAATGTATCCTGAGGCCAAACCCGTCTGGAAACGCCTCCATCCAGTCCATCTTAAGAAGGTTGTTAAGAAAAAAACTGAAGTTGAAAAGCTTCCTTGGGTTGGTTTGATATACCCCATTCCTTTAACTGATTTGGTTTCAAAAGTAGTCCCTGTCATGAAGAAACATGACACGATTCGAGTATGAGTCGATTACGGCTGGATGTTAATCGATCTTGTCCGAAAGAAAACTACCCAACCTCATTTATTGACCAGATTGTTGATGATTACGCTAGTTGTGAGATTTATTCATTTATGGATGGATTCTCGAGTTACAATCATATCAATATTCTCCTGGAGGACCAAACTAAAACAACATTAATTTATTCCTGGGGTAATTTCGCTTATAAAAATATCCCATTCGGTCTTAAGAAATCAGGTTCATGTTTCAACATGCGATGGATTATGCTTTTCATGATATTAAGGATATCATGAAACCCTATTTGGATTATCTCCTTGCTCATTCCAAGAATCGGGTTGATCACCCTTTGCATTTACAGGCCATTTTTCTCCGTTGTAGGCACTATAAAATTCGACTTAACATGCACAAATGTGTTTTATGTATTGGTTTTGGTCGACTCCTTGGTTTCATTATTTCCAAACAAGGAATTCGTATTAATCCTCTCAAAGTCTAGGAAATTATTGATTTTCTTGCGCCCTCCACCTTAGTTCAGTTACAAAGACTCCAAGGGAAATCCAACTTCTTGAGGAGATTCATCCCTAATTATGCCGAGTTGACCAAATGGTTTACTTGCTTACTTAAAAAATGGATTTCCTTCCATTGGGATGATGTTGCACAGAAAGCATTTGATGCCTTGAAATATGTATTGGTTCGAGAATCTCTCTTATATCACCCTGACTATCAATGTAACTATTTCTTGTATCTCTCAATCGCCATCTCTACTATAGCTATGGTGTTGGTCCAAGAAGACAACATTGGGACTGAGCATCCCATTTATTATCTGATTTGGAACCTCAACGATACCAATATCTGGTATACTCATGTCCAAAATATGGCTTTGGCGATCGTTCAAACCATCTAGATATTTCGCCATTACATCTTGCTTCAGAAAACTATAGTTATTTTAGATTGAAAATTGATGAATTATATAATGTCATGCCAATTTCTGGGGGGAAATTACTTGAAATGGATAGTTATTCTCCAAGACTTTGACCTAGAATTCATCAAGTCCAAGTCAAATAAATCCCTAGTTTTTGTCGAACTAATGTAAAATCTTCCCTCCCTTGATGCAGAATCTACATCTGAAGATTACATCCCTGAAGAGTCACTGTTTCTGATATCATCATCTGACCCATGGTATGGAGATTTCCTAATTTATCTCCAAACCAAAACTTTCTGACCTAATACCTCTTGCTCTGAGCAGCGACGTATCCAGTACCAGTCCCGAAATTATATGATTATTAATGACACCCTTTACCGTCGTGGTATTGATATTATTTTATGGAGGTGCCTCACCCTCGAGGAGGCCAAGAAAGTTAAGAATGATTTCCATTCAGGAGCATGTGGCGGACACTTATCTAGTTACACTACCGCGAAAAATATCTTACACGCTAGTTATTTTTGGCCCACCATTTTCCATGATTGTATCTTTGCAGTCCATAAGTTTCATGATTTCGAGTTATACGATCGCAAATTCTATCATCCACCTGCTCCACTGCATCTCGTTATTTCTATGGGTCCCTTTGCGAAATGGGGTATCTACTTTATGACATGTAAACCTCATTCAGCTGGAGGGCATGGTTATATCATCGTCATTGTTGACTACTTTACTAAGTGGGCCAAAGCGATGCCTGCATTGAATAATATTGGCGAAACAACTACATACTTCTTTTTCAATCACGTGATTTCTAGGTTTGGTGTTCCACAAGCGATAGTCGCAAATCACGCGAAGCATTTTTTAAATCACATGATGACCAAATTAACTGTCAAATTGGGACTTTCACGTGAAAATTCCACTCTGTATCCTCAGGTGAATGGACAATTTTAAGCTATCAACAAAGTTCTTAAGACTATGATTCAACGCATGATAGGGGTCCATAAAGCGAACTAGAATTTACTTCTCTATGCTTCCTTGTGGGCATACCGAACCTTAGTAAGGATTACTACTAGATTCACACCTTTTCAGTTGGTTTACGACCTATCATAAATCCTTCCTATTGAGTACGAAATTCCATCATTGAAACTAGCTATCGAAATTCTTCCTGCTACCTCCACAGAAGAGGAGTGTCTTTTACACTTGACTCGATTGGATGAGACCCGGCATGATGCCGCTTTGGCCAATGAAGCTCATAAAAGACGTATCAAAGCGCAATATGAAAAAAGTGTCAAGTCTAGAGTTCTTAGAAAGAGATATAGTACTCTTATATGACCAGGAGGCCGATAATTTAGGCTTAGGAAAGTTCCAACTTATGTGGTTGGGCCCATACATTATCAAAGGTGTCCTGGAAAAAGGATCTTACAAGCTAGTATAAATTTATGTAATACCATTGTCGCAACATAGCAATGGGTTGTATCCCAAAAAATACTATGCTTGATCCTATGTGTAATAAATGTGTACATACAGTCTATAAGTGTATTGAGCATGTTTTCAGTTTGTTTTTTAGAGTTTCCCATGGTTTATGTTGATACTTATTTATTTTGGTTTGCATATGTCAACCTCTCTCGAACCATATATTGGTTATGCTGATGGTGCTAGCCATAGTACTCAGAACCTATCCTCCGCAGCATGGGCCATATTTGCTCCAAATGGCGAGCTAGTAAGCATGCAAGGGATTTTCATTGGCCACTCTACTAACAACATTGTTGAGTATAGCGCAGTGGTGTCTACCAAATAGTCATCAGGATTGACTCATATCTCGCAGTACTACAACTCGCGAATATCTATTCGGTGAGAAAGCCCAGCATCCTTCGCATGGTTTTGAGAGCGCGTCTTGTGGACAGGAATTTTTTTTTCATAAAATATGAACACATTTCTATAAATCTAAACACTTTAGCATATTCCCTAGCTAATTTAGTTTTAGATAGACATTTTCAACGAATGTAAGTAACTTTCAATTTACATCACATTATATCGAAAGTAGAATAGGAACGAGAAAATACTGAATATATATATATATATATATATATATATATATATATATATATATATATATATATATATATATATATATATATATGATAAGTTTGGTTTTACAAAATGTGGACCCTAAGGCACATATGGCTACATCACCCATATACAAAAACTACATGCAAACATCTAAGTAGACAATCAGTGGTCCTCATGATAAAACGACACTCCACGAGCTATCTTGTGCAATAATCGACCAACACAACTAGGTACCATGATGATATGTCACTGAAGTTGCAATTGAAGTTGATCGACTACGATCTCAACAACCCCATGAGTCAATCCCTCCATGTGGCGCTCCACCTCTTATAGGACTTCTGCTACCTCAATATCTCGTAGCGCATCTCATCCTACCGCAACGACATGTACTAGTCCCACTGCCTCCTCCTTTGGTTGTCTCTCTATGTGACGGATATATGTAGCACCCATTAGTTGAACAGGTCCAATGTCTGCATGAAAACATCAAATAGTTTAGTCTCAGGAACATGAAAAAACACAAAAAAAAATTGTAAAACTTATTTAAAAACTTAAATTATCAAATTATCTTGCCTGCAGCATCCCATTGCTCGCCCTTAGGCAGCATGAGCTCGTGATCATCACGGAAATCCATCCCTGCGTAAGGATATTCATCAATCACGATGAAATTTCCACGCAACCATCTAAAGAAGGCTGGTGAAAATTTGATCACTGATGGACCTGCATGTATGGCCATGTGGTCTATCCACCTCCTCATATTTGGGACCATCAAATCAAAGTGCTTGAGTACAATATGCTAAGGTTGCAGTAATGGTACCCACTTTAAGGCATAAGAGACCAATATTGAACCATAGCAAAAATTTTCAACTTCCCCTCCTTTCCTTTAGTAATTTTTTCCTTCATGTTGACCAAGATGGTACCATATCCAAAGTGTTTCAACTTACCTCCTTTTCTTTAGTAATTTTTTCCTTTATGTTGACCAAGACACCTTGCTCCAGTTGAATATTTTCAACACTAGACATTCTACCCTATACTGCATGTATGATCTACTTTCCATATGTAATGTCGAGCTTCTTGTTAATCTTGCTATGATGAACAAGACCATTCTCAATGGTAGTTTAGTCACATCCTTTATGTTAATATTTGCATCCCTAGTAGGAATGTATTGAGGTCTTCAATAGGCAGAAAAGTAATATTTCATCATCTCACCACCGCTTCTTCCACCTAGAAGAGAGATGGGGGCACCTCGCTTTGATAATGTTGTCAGAAAGTAAATATCATCTACTTGTATCTCGAGTAGATTCTCCCCAAACCTAAACAACTATGCTTGAAAATCCCATGAATGCACAAGGTACTTTAACAACTCCATTGGTTGCCTCATACTGGGAAGCCAGAAGAATTTCAACGACCTACGGTTTTTAAGAGCCTAGATCGTAGCAGGGTTGTTTGATGTAGTTAAATCATGTGCTTCATGCTCTATTTCTCTCCAGATAAATGAAATTTTATGATAATGGGTACCTAAAACATCAATAAAGGACCCATTAGGTTTCAGGTACCTGAGAAAAAAATTGGACAAATGCGCCCAACACACCCCAGAAGGCTTAGACACAGTGTTGCACCTCTATGTGTAGTGTTCCTCTACGTAGGTGCAACGCTTTTTCAACACAGAGGGAGCGTGTTGGTCCCAATTTGTTTTTTATGAGCCCCAAGGGCCTCAAAAACTTGAAAATTTTGCATGAAAACACATAAATTAACCATGGAAAGATATAGAAAGGTCTTAGCTCCTACCTGGATCTGAAGACACTTGAAATGGTTCCCTTGATTGGTCACAATCAACTGCAGAAGATCGAGGGAAAAAGGGCTACAAATACTCAAAGTTGAAGGTAAAGTGTGAAATAGTAAAAATGAAAAGTTATTTTAGATATTTATGGTATTTTTCTCATTTTTAACATTTTGACCTAGATATGCTTCATTTTTACTATGAAACGAGTATGTTTAATCCTTCTTGTTATGTTTTGAGCAAGATGACAATTGTTAGCATGTTTTTACTAACTTGTAACATGATACTTTGACCAAAGAGTACACTTATTTTTCAAACTCTATAAACCAATGAAAAAGGAACCCCCTGGATTCCTCTTTCACCTATTTTCATACTCCCAAAATATAAAAATATTTATGATCACTTGTCATTTCCAGTTCGTAAAAGTAAACGAAAATTTTTCTACTCAGTATAATTTTAACCATTTTTCGAACTAAGATAGACTAACTATGAAAAATTAATACCTTAGTCAAACATGGCTAAGCGGTTCTATTGAGTATCGTTTTCTACCTTTTTAGACTTAAGAGACTATTTACGAAAAGGGGCATGTGGAGTTTTATTTACCACCTCCTTTTCAAACTCTCTAAACATGAAAAATATGTCTAGTTTTACCTTCGTTGGACTCGTTAACACATTAAACAGTGATGGACTTGTCAAACATGACAGGGCCGAACCACTCCTTCTTAGGGTTCGTTAAAAATACTTGGAGGGATTCATCCGAAGGATGAATTTATAGATCAAGCATATGTTATCCTCCTCAAAGTTGTTAAAAATAAATAGGAACTGACCAGTATGGTTTGGAAAATTGGGAAAATAGGGGATTCCATTTTTTAAATGGCAACAAGTCGCTCTTGAACATGACACTTTCCACTTCATCTCTGTGGCTATTGGGTTGGGTAATGTGCTTGTATTTTGGTTATCATATTATTTTTAGAGCCTCCATTTCGGTTTTGGGTCAATGTTTCCAACTCCATTCAGTGTCATCGGTGTTAATGAGAATTCCTTTAATTGATCTCCGCAACAACACTTTTAAGCCTTCATTTCATGTCTTCCTTTCCTGATCCAGTTCCATATCAACATCATTATGATCATTCTGTTTCAATCATGATACTTGTTTCATGTCATTGATGGGGGATGCATCAAGGCCCTCTTGTGATGGGTTGCTTCATGTCAACATCAACACATCATCCAGGAGTTTGAATTAGAAACACCCCTTTGATACCTTGGTTCTTGCATACATTAATGGCAAGTTTCCTCACTCTTGACGACAGGCTTACATCAATGGCCTTCGAATGGAAGATTCAGTGTGGTGTTCGACATCAGCTCATTTACTCGCACCATACTAATTGTACCACAGTACATTGATATCCATTAACATCATCGGTGGTTTCTCTTGTGTCCGTTAACAGATTTCATCATTGGTCAATACTCAAATGGTGTCTACCATGTTCAACTCCAGCTCATTAATTCACATGGATAGAATCTTACATTAGTTGGTTGTGTGAATGAGATAGAAGACCTCAGATCTAGTTTCATCCATCCAGACTGCGATTTTAGGAGTTATAGAAATATCACAATGTATGATGGCCGTGATCATATAAATAGTCATCCAGTCATGATTCCATTAGTTGCATCTATGGACATGTCTTTTTTTCATTACACATGTTATGTTAGATTATGATTTTAGTATGGGTATTCCTCCCACAATATCGAGGTGTCGTGATAATTATATTGTAACAGATGAAGCTTGTTGGTTTTCCTTGATCCCTAATTGCCACAAGGTAAAGCACTGCAGTCATCAGTCACCATCTCTGACTTTGCGCTTTAGGGGGGCATTCTATTATAGGCCATTTTTTCACATCCAATCAAAGTGAGCCTCCTAATGGGATCAATTAACGCCCTACTCCCCTCTTGCACAAATCCCTAAGCATGTACCTTTCATCCCTCATAATTTCAAACCTAAGCTGCCCTATCTGATTCAGTTTGAGGACCAATTCTCCCTGCAAGCCTACTGGGGTGCGTTCACTAATAAGTTTCTCCACGGTGTCCAATGTTTGTCACCAACAAGTTTCTATCCTTTGCACCTGTGTTGGTTCTAGAATTCTGGGAGAATAATCGAGATTCTGGAATCTTCACCTTCTAGGACTTTCCAGAAGTTGTTTCAACTACTTACCTTGGATTGAAATTCAAATCCTATCCTACCCTACTTTTTAGTTTTCACCACTTATCCTTTGACCTTATCCCTCCATCAAAGGTGGATCTAAAACCTTAGAATGGTAATTGGATAAGGACTCCCAACTTACCCCTCTCTCCGATACATTTACCCTCTCATATGCAAGAGGGAATGGTTGGATTTTGGAGAGTGATTCTTCCCTTATGTTGTTGCAGTAAGTAGTTATCATCTCATGCATAGGGTGATTGGAGGTGCATATTGTGATAAGGAAAGGACGAGTTAACAACCTGTAGGAGCTCTTCTACAATATCGACTGCCACTTATGGTTATAATCTCCTTCCATTTATATTAATGCAAAGAATTATTTTTTTCCTATATGTGATGTCATTATTTCACTTATTCAAATACCACGTTGATCTATTGAATAGAGTACTTAGATGATACTCCATACATCTCATAGTTTCTTGTCTTGTGTTATTCGACTATGCAGGATCTATTTTTGGCGACTGGGGATGGAATTGGAGCTTCCAAGCTAAAGAAGGAGCAAATCGTGTGACCAATTCCAGGTAGACCTCACTCCATCATATATTTACTTTAAGAAAAAGCATTGGGTTCCTTTTCTCTTTGTTGTTATAGGTTGACCACCAAACCTAGGGGAGACACCTTTGTCCACAATTGTAAATCTTGTATAACAAATATAGACCTAAGAAAGATCTAGGGAGGAAAAATAAGGCTAGAAAAGAAAAAACCTCAAGGAGAAGAAAATATCATAAAATAACATGAGTATAACATGAGGAAAAGGAAATATATTCCACATTAATCGAAATGGTGATACCAAAGAAAACCCCCTTGAATATTAGGGAAAATACTCAAGTTATAGGAAGAAGTGGGAAAAGCTTCAAAATGGTTAGGACAAGGTCCCAAATAGCCCCTAATATGATGACACCCTTTCTATCATAATGATGGACCATTAGGAAGTCTCTAACCCAACTAAATACCTAGTAGAGACGTAGTAAGAGAAGAAAATATAATTTCCAAAGATAGAGGAACCAACCATGCAAGTCACCTTAAATGAACTAGAAGAAACAAGGCTAAGGCCCTTAAATGGAAAATAATAATAGGGACAAAGAGCAACAAAATTGAGGATATTACAGGGAAAAGTAGTGTATTTGACTTGGAACAATATATGACAAATCTACCAAAAAAAAATTCAAATAAAGAAGACGTAGTATATGGAAAACATAAGGAATATATAAGTTGAAAATAGATCCATGAAGGAATATTTGGATAAAAAAGAAAGAATGACTAACTAAAACAAAGAAATATTTGGAAAAACAAACTAAAAGAGTTGAATTTTTAGTGATCTATATCACCAAGATAGTATAATTTTCAGAAGAGACGTGTAATTTCACATAGCCATCTAGGATCTATACAATATTCCTCAAGGAGAAATGGCACAAGTTCCAAATTGGCAAGTGGAAAACAAAACTTTTGTATAGGGTGGATAGAATGAGGGAAATTATAGACACATTTGAAGAAAGTAATGAAGAGGAAAGGGCTAAGATTAGTGAATCTTACAAACACAATTTTGTCGTAACTCACCCCTACAAATGGTTCCCAATCCATACATTGGGGGAGCCTAGCTAAGAGACTTGTGCTCTTAGATACATAATTATGTAAGGGAAAATGAAGTGAAAAAATACAAAGAGGAAGAAGTGAACAACTGCTGAAAAATTAAAGTAGAGGCCATCATGCCTTAAGAACTCATTATCAATCATGTGGCCCTCACCATTAGCCTAGAGTTAATCTCTATTTTGGAGGGAAAATAGAGTGGTAATTTCCCACTTTAAAGAAATAATTAGGCTCTCCAGGGAATAAGAATCCATAACATTTCAAAAGAGGTGGAAAGGATTGCCACATGACCTTAAAATGGGTGAACCTCATTCATTAAGTAGGGTCATCTTAATTAGATTGGGATTGGGTTTAACCTCCCTCACCTAATACATCCTAATATAGAGGGCAACAATAATGAAGTAAAAAACAAGGGAGCTACAACTACATTGTATTTTTTGGATTGCACATGTTCAAGATCTTAAGCTAAAGGATGATGATGGGCCTCCCAATTGTTGTATTTTAAGGCCCATTTTGAGGATGTTGTGACCTGCTTTGTATCATAAAATACATAATTTGATTTATCACTAATGAAAATGTATTAGGTTTTGTGAAATTTGGCTATTATTGAGATGATTTGGATGATTGAATGTGTGATTTTCCTTATTTTAGTTTTGGTTTTGATAATTTTGTGCATGTTCAAAGATGCACTAACCCACCACTCAGGCAGATTGATTTTCATGAGGAATCTACACCAACATCCACTTCAGATAAAAGGGGGATTATGTCCCCTCTTTACTCTCCAATACATGCCTATTCTTCAATTACCTAAGATAGAAAATCGAACACCATCTCAATTCAAATTTATGATTGAGGAAAACCAATTTAGAACGAGATTTGACCCCAAAAACATAGGGCCCTAATTATAGATCTCTTAAGTAAAAGAGCCCTTCAACCAAGACTAATTGAAGCAGTAATTGATGCAATACTTGTATGTAAATAAGATCAATGGGTTGGCCTTAGATTAATATTTATATTTTTAGAATTGAGAATCTATTAAGGGCTAGTGAATTGTTGGAATGGATTGATATCTTAATGTGGAAATTTTATTTTTAGATCCCTTGCATTTAGTAGTTTCTATATGTTTGTTGTAGAAGCCTTGTGTAGACCCCACTCAAGATTGAGCAAGGAACCTTTGTATGTTGTTATATTTCATTTCTTTCAATTCCATTTAGTTCAACTTGTCATTATTTTTGTTATGCATCATTTCTTGCAAATAATCTTCATTTCTTGTAGTAATTTCTAGATTGTAATTTCAAATAAGCTTAATTATTTTATTTCATTGATGAGGAGGTAGGATTAACTCTATTTTGCATTGGTTTCAGTTTATATTTGTAGTAGGTGATCTCAAGTAGAAATAGCCTTTTTTTGTAGTACTTTGATTCAACTTTACAATAATTCAATTGAAGCAAAATTAGTTGTGTTTTTTAGTAGTTTTCTCTCAGTATTTCAAAATAGCAATTTATTTAGATTCACTTTGGTTTGTAGTATCTTAAGTCTTAGGTTGACATTTTAAAGTTACAACTGAGTTAAACATATTTGTTTCAATTCTTTGGCCCATCACAACCATATACTTTTGTATATAAAGAGTGGTTTGTTTCCAACCCAGGGAAAAGTAAACTTTGTATACAACTAGATGTGAGTAAATATCTACAAACATAACAAAATGAATCTCAATTAGAAATCAATGTATCTAAAATTTTTAACCTCCTCCTCCTCTAAACCATCGTCATCCTCACAATGTAAGAACGTAATAAAATAACATGAGATTAATTAATTAAAAAATCATACTACATTTATAGATGTAATACAATGCATATAAGTTAAAATATTTGTCAATACCATATGATTCCTCCAAACCCTCCACACCATTTTCCATGAAGAACATAACAAAATAATAGTTCAAATTATTTAGATAATTCTAAATAGTAATATGTAACTAACAATTAACCAAGGGTATGGGATACTATATGTTCCACCATTTTCTCTAGTGTCCAAAGGTTCACTCCTCAAGTTACCTTCTCATTTCTAATCCGACATGGTAAAGAAAATAAGCCCCTTAGCAACCATCCAATTTTTTTCATTAAACCTTCATGCAAGTGAAAAAAAAAAAAAAAAAATTATGTTGTATTGATTAGAATTATTAATGCAAGTATTTATAGAATAAATACAAATATTTTAATATTATATAATATTCATAAAATATGAATTAAAACTCACTATTGAATCTCCATCTTAAACTTTTTCCTTTTTCTTTCCTTAGCATGTATGTTCCTCCTTTGTTTTCCAACATTTGACATCATCTTTAATCCTTCTTAACCTAAGCCATATTTTTTGGATGTACAAAGTAAGTATATAAATATCATAAAATAAAACATATGCATAATACATTAATATATACTATCTTAAAATAACTTGAACATTTTACAAAATTCTTAAGGATCAAAATAGAGTATAGTTATCATAATTAAAATTGTCAAAACATAAATATGTTCTAATAAGATATGAATTATATAAATCCGTGGAAATGAATACTATGTTTATTACATTGGATAAATACAAAATCTTTGAAATTTTTAGGTAAGGTGGAGCTAGGTCTAATAGTGCTATAAATCACCCACTTTAGCTTTGTGGGTTGACATTAAATTTATTTAGTAAATATGTCAAAATAATTCTCATTTCTGAGCATGCTTGGGTACATGCAAGAGCTTTGGAATGGCTTAGATATGATATCTCACCTTGGGATTGAAACCTAAGTGATAATTTATAGTTTACATCATTCATGACGATGTTCATTTCCCTTTACTTGACTTGTATGATTGGCCACAAAGGTTTCTAGGAATGGAAACAAAGCAACCTCTTATGGTGTTTACTCTTCCTTTAATTCTTCATTAGAACATACATAGTACATTCCCTAAGAATATTTGTGGATATTTTGGATAATATCCAACTTCTTTGTGATCCCTCAATGAATGGCTACTTCCCATATTTGATCAATATAAGCCAACTTGAAAACTCGGTGCCAATCAACATTGTATTCAAGATATTGTGAAAAATATTTAAAAAACTCATGGAATGCATCCACTATTCTTGTACCTATAATATGTATTTCATTAGGTTGTATGAGATCTTAATTAGTGATCAATGCCTAAAAGAATGCGATGAATCCATTGTTGGATACATAAAGCAAGGAAATGTCCATGGGGAGTTTTGACTTCTCATTTTATACCTAGGAACCATGTTAATTGTAACCTTCTAAGTTAAACTAAATTCCATAATCAACACCATCATGGCCTAGTTTCGTGTCAATGCATCTAATGCATGTGTTGTAATGTTCCCAAATTTTCCGACAATAATTTGGAACATTAATTTTTGCTGATTTCACCTAGGAGGAGAATAAATGGGTAAGGAGACCCATGCATAATAAAAATCTCAATAAAATCCCTCTAAGTATGAAAGGGGATCATCATTGGAGTTGGTTTGCACACCCTCATGTGTGAACAGGGTTATTTGCAAAGAGGCTTGGTTAAGTTTGACCAAGTCAACAGTGCTGGGCCAAGAGGTGGAGCACACTTAGAGAAACAACGCAGTATGAATGAGGAAATGGTTATTTGGTGGAGGAAACCCTAATAGGAGTGGGACCCATGGAGAGGGGCTTTCACTTGTTTAAAAGGAGGACAAGGCAACCATTGTTTCTCATGCTTATGTTTATTCATCTCAATTGTCCATTAGACAATTGTGAATTCTTTGCTGCTTAGCAAGAATTGCCGAAGGAATTCCTATTTAGGATTCCTTCTCCTTCTTGAGAGGTATCTTGAGGGATTGTTCTTCCTTTTCCTCACATCCAGGCTTGAGGCCAAGCATCCCCCATCAAGACAGCGTTATTTCTGCAACAGATTAATGTTGTGTTGTTGGGTGTTGCAGTGAGGGTTCACTACATCATCTCCTTCAGCGATTTTTCAGAGGAGGAGTCTATATTTCCTTTGAGATATCAGATTGGAGGCATTCCGGAGCTCATTGTATACTTTGGCATCAAGGCCAACTCATTCCATTGCCCTACAGCACAATTTCCTCCAGTGACTGCATTATTCTAGAGGTGCATTTGCAGTAGGGCTTTGCAGATACATTTGGAGGGGGAGATATTTGGTGAAGGGATCACCTTTTCATCCTAAAGATCCATTGGAGGAACATTCAGTTTGGGTATCATTTAGAGCCATCTCCATCCAGTTCTATTTCTGATTTGTTGTTGCTACCCAGCAACTCCAACATTTTGCAGTTTTTGTACTTTATTGCCAATCCTTCCAGGATTGACATGAGGTAGTCTTTGGGAGTTGATATCTTCACTCCTAATGTTGTATTGAGACATATATTGATTCATCCATGTATTTTAAATATGTAGCATGTAGTTGCTCTATAAAATTGCGTTGTCATAGCTTGGTATACATTTTGTAGCAGTGATTTTGTCATGTATTTTGTACTTGTTTCTTGAGCTTGAGCATTTCCTATCTTGAGCACCCTTTTTCCTCAAGATCTTGTATTCATTTGTTGCTGCTATTATTTGATTAAATGGCTATGGATTTCTCTCATTTTTTTATGATTTGAGTGTTTTTGATGCACCATTATTGTGCTTGCTCATTGCTGGAGCTCCAACATTAGAATATTTGGAGATATTCTCATTGTCATAGCAATTTCCTGGAAAAGGAATATTACAGTGGTATCAAAGCATGATCTCTGGCCCAGCCAGTGGATCTCAGCCATCATGCTATCAAGGAGAGAGAGGATGAAGACTTCATTATATGGAGAAAAGAGGGAAGAAGAGCTCACAAAGCTTCTTCCAAAATCTGTACAGAGTATTCATGAAGAATTTGAGAAGCTAATGAGGGAGATTTGTACAGGATCTCCAAGAGGGTTTGAAATTAAGTCAAACTCTATATTTTCTTGTAGGGGATGTGAGCATGTAGCTGCACCCTATGATATACAGCGCAGTCACATGGCCATTTTTGCCATGAGAGAAGAAGGAGAAGAAGAAATGCTGAAGAGAGGAACTCTTAGAGGTTTCTTGCATGAATATGAATCTCAAACTCAGAAGTTTAGAGATCATGTTACTTTTCTGGAGTTTTGCAAGATCATGGTGATGAGGAGCAAGAAAAATAATGAGGATAGATTTCTTCTATCTATCTTTGATGGTTCCCCTACTTGTTCAGCCAGGGCTTGGATAGAAGAGCTAGAGACCTTTTACAGCAGCATTAGATTTCCAGAGATGAAGCCATCAGAGTAGCAGCCCTGCACTTTGGAGGTAAGGTCTACACATGGTGGTTATTTGAGTAATTTACTTTGAAAAATGAAAATACCTCTTCATATGCAATGTTCATTAGAACTTTGATGAGGATATTTGGTAGGAGGAATTCTGAAATGCATGTAGAGGAAACAAACACATTCATACAAAAAAAACCCTTGCATGTAATGAAGAAAAACATAGACTCAGAATCACTGCAAAAATCTATCAAGGAGGTTGATATCTTGCATGATGCCTTGTTGGAGGCAAGATATTCATTTTTGGCACAAGGAGGAAAAGAGATCCTTTTTCCAAAATAGTATCCAATCATTGGAGGGTTTCCCACTCATATTGAGGAAGCTGAGGGAAATAGCGCTATCATTTCTAGAGTTGATCTAGTACCTCATGCAAAGGAAGGAGGAGCTCTTGCTCCAACTAGAGGGATTCTTGCAGCTTTGTAGGGAAGTCCCCAGGATCTCATACATGGAGGTCCAAGCACAATCAATGAGCAACATGATTGTGCAGCACTGCAGCTGGAAGAAGGAGGAAGGGAGGAATAGCAGCATCATGTGATGAGAGGCACACACCCTTTTCTATTTCAGAGACCTAGTGTAAAGAGGAGGCAGAATGAATTGCACTGTGAGAGCAAGGGCAAGATTTCCCAACCATATGTGCAGTCCACTCTTGACATAGATGTCTCACTGGATAGAGGCATTCCCCCAGGGAGGCCAGCTGATCTATCATTGATGAGAGACATTTTTTCTTTGGATTCACCGCTATTGGATTTTGGAGAGGTGAATAGTTTGGAGGAGAAATTTGGCATGAGGGATGCCAAAGTAGCAGATAGCAGCAGCAGGAGAGCTACACATGCCAGATCACCAACGTTGTCTCTTGGGAGGATTGATCCTTATTGGAGATTTCAGCTCTTAGTAGAGTACTCCAATGATCTTGGTGCATGCATGATTCTATATGACCCGGATAGAGATGATGAGCATATGGTGGATGATGTGGTCATCTATTCACATGGCGGAGTCTTCTTGACTAGATATTCTAGTATCAAGGAGAATTTGCTGCATGCAGCACATGAGGACTTCTTTTCCATGCATTGTGATGCATATCTGACCTTGGCAGAGGAGTTCATTTGGGAGGGCATTCAGCGATACATACATCAGCATATGGAGAGATGCAGAGCCCGGATGATGATGATGAGGATATCACAGCCACCTTCCTACACATTTGGAGTAAGGGAGTATTTTCAGTTGATTCATTTCAGCTCAAGTCTTCGAGTACATGATGGAGAATGTATAATTTCATCTTATATTTTGTACTTCTTGTCTTTTTATGAGCATCATATTGTACCAAGGATGATTATTCCTTCTTTCATATTGTATCATTATGTATTTGAAGCCATTTATAGCATTGAGGTTGGCTATCTCATTGGTGGTTTGTGGGAGAGGCCACATGATTCTTGGTGTGCACCATTGGCACCAAATTGTACTTCCATGTTTATGTTTTGTAAAATGATTGTGGCAGCATACAAGTGGTCGGGAGAGCACTTGTTCTCATTTGAATTGATGCAGGCAAGGGATACACTGCGCTGGTTCCTTGTGTGGGACCTTGATCCACTTTATGGTTATCATATGACAACTTGTTTCTATTGGTTTTTGCTTCCATGTATTGTTGATATGTATATATTCATGGGAGACTTTTATTGGAGAGTGGGCTTGAGATTGAGGATGCCCATTGGGAGCATGATTCTCCCTACTATACATGTTGTACATTTCAGGAGGAACGATGGGCCAACCATGATTGCCACATTACATTTCTTTCCTTCTTGTGGGAGAAACCACTTGGATAACTTGAGGAGGAATTCCATGGATCATGAGGAGATGGAGGAGTTAGCACAACCAACTCTTTTCCCTTTGATGATGAGGGAAAATTTAGTTATGAACCACTCCATTTATATGAGCAAAACATATGGTGAGAGTTTGTTGATTTGCATGATGATTTGTCTATATATATGCATCTCTTAACCATATATGTGCAGGGATTTTCTCAAAGAAGGATTATTCTTCCTTCTAGATTTGATGGTCTACATGAGGCCATTATGGATGATCACTCCCTAAGTGAATATGGGGAGGAGATCTCTTGTGAATAACATACTCACATTGCACATGACATCATTCACTTTCTCCAGGAGATTGGGGCACCAAGCAAATGGTGGGGAGGCCACCCATCATTTTATTTTCTATGGCAGTGGAGAGTCAAAATGCATTGGCTTCATTTGAGGGACCATTTTCCTTCTCCTTTATTACACATGGCAGCTAGCATGATTCTCCTTATGGTTCCCTTGGTTGATATTTCTGAAACTTTCCTTGGGAGCATGATTGGAGGAGAGACACATTGGGTGGATGTGTCCTTGGAGGGAGAAAACTCCCACACACTTTGCACTACATGTTCTAAAGGGAGCATGGGAGATAGTATGGAGACTACAGTGGCTCATTTGTTTCATTATGAGGTGATCCATATGAGGAATGAGATGCCATATGATGACTTCCAACTCATCATATATGGAGAGACTTGTGCCAGCATGATTTGCAGCGTTGGAGGAGAGGTCATTGGGGATCTAGTCTTCATCTTGCCACTTGAGGGCAAGTGTTTTGTAGCCCAGGATCAACACTTTCTCTACACTTATCATGATTGGAGAGAAGGATAGCATGGGGTAGGCTACATTGTCTACCATGAGCATATTTTCATCCCACCTGCTTTGCTGGAGCCAAAGGTGGAAGACAGTTTCCAGGAGTTGCCTAGTTAGGAGGTAACTCATTTTGCATGGATAATTGCTTGGGGGATGGAGGATCCACATGAGGAAGATGTTCCTAAAACACATTATAGACTCCATGCCTTGAGGAGAGGCTATCTATTCCTCTCCTTGCAGTTGCTTGGGAACAAGCAACATTTGGGAGGGGAGGATTGTAATGTTCCCAAATTTTCCGACAATAATTTGGAACATTATTTTTTGCTGATTTCACCTAGGAGGAGAATAAATGGGTAAGGAGACCCATGCATCATAAAAATCTCAATAAAATCCCTCTAAGTATGAAAGGGGATCATCATTGGAGCTGGTTTTCACACCCTCATGTATGAACAGGGTTATTTGCAAAGAGGCTTGGTTAAGTTTGACCAAGTCAACAGTGTTGGGCTAAGAGGTGGAGCACACTTAGAGAAACAGCGCAGTATGAATGAGGAAAGGGTTATTTGGTGGAGGAAACCCTAATGGGAGTGGGACCCATGGAGAGGGGCTTTCACTTGATTAAAAGGAGGACAAGGCAACCATTGTTTCTCATGCTTATGTTTATTCATCTCAATTGTCCATTAGACAATTGTGAATTCTTTGTTGCTTAGGAAGAATTGTCGAAGGAATTCCTATTTAGGATTCCTTCTCCTTCTTGAGAGGTCTCTTGAGGGATTGTTCTTCATTTTCCTCACATCCAGGCTTGAGGCCAAGCATCCTCCATCAAGACAGCGTTATTTCTGCAGCAGATTAATGTTGTGTTGCTGGGTGTTGCAGTGAGGGTTCACTACATCATCTCCTTCAGCTATTTTTTAGAGGATGAGTCTATCTTTCCTTTGAGATATCAGATTGGAGGCATTCCAGAGCTCATTGTAGACTTTTCCATCAAGGCCAACTCATTCCATTTCCCTGCAGCGCAGTTTCTTCTAATGACTGCATTATTCTAGAGGTGCATTTGCAGTAGGGCTTTGCAGATACATTTGGAGGGGGAGATATTTGGTGAAGGGATCACCTTTTCATCCTAAAGATCCATTGAAGGAGGAACTTTCAGTTTGGGTATCATTTAGAGCCATCTCCATCCAGTTCTATTTCTGATTTGTTGTTGCTACCCAGCAACTCCAACATTTTGCAGTTTTTGTACTTTATTGCCAATCCTTCCAGGATTGACATGAGGTAGTCTTTGGGAGTTGATATCTTCACTCCTAATGTTGTATTGAGCCATATATTGATTCACCCATGTATTTGACATATGTAGCATGCATTTTCTCTATAAAACTGCGTCTTCATAGCTTGGTATACATTGTGTAGCAGTGATTTTGTCATGTATTTTGTACTTGTTTCTTGAGGCTAAGCATTGCCTATCTTGAGCACCCTTTTTCCTCAAGATCTTGTATTCATTTTTTGCTGCTATTATTTAATTAAATGGCTATGGATTTCTCTCATGTTTTTATGATTTGAGTGTTGTTGATGCACCACTATTGTGCTTGCTCATTGTTGGAGCTCCAACATTAGAATATTTGGAGATATTCTCATTGTTGTAGCAATTACTTGGAAAAGGAATATTACAGTGGTATCAAAGCATGATCTCTGGCCTAGTCAGTGGATCTCAGCCATCATTCTATCAAGGAGAGAGAGGATGAAGACTCCATTATATGGAGAAAAGAGGGAAGAAGAGCTCACAAAGCTTCTTCCAAAATCTGTACAGAGCATTCTGTTGGAAATATGATGCAGAGTGTTGTCCTTGATGGCAACCCACTAAATGAAGATGAAGACATGCGACTGTTGACATATGTTGTCCTTGATGGCAATCCACCTGATGAAGTTATGCTTGACTTGATGGACTTAGTAAATGATGTAAATCTGATGTGATATAATGTTTGATGCTGAGTGTTGTCTTTGAAAGGCAACCCACTTGATGAAGATGATGTCAACTTACTTGATGAAGTTGTGCTTGATAGAATATGTTCTTGATGAAGGAAATCTGATGTATCTACAGTGAGTACAGAAGGCAATGAAGAAAGGATTTCAGCATGTGCTAATTCTATGATGAAAAAGAGTATGTCTCTAGGTATACGCGGATTGGCCTAGGGGAAGTCGCGTATGCACGCGGAAAAGAACGTGCCAAGTCGCGTATGGGCTAAAGCGCTCAAAAAGTGCAAAACCAAGGGTAACCACTATGGTATTGACCCATTGTATTGGGTAATGATCCGCCTAGTTGACCCCGTCCAAGTAGTTTTGGGCTCATGGTATTGTTTTGGCCCATGGTATTGAAAAAGGGGCTCATGGTATTGAAAAAGGATAAACCTATATAAAGAGATGAATTTCATTATGCAAATCATGAGTGTGGGTGCAAGATGTCTGAGCTTGAATGAATACTTCTCTCTGAAGTATATCTGAATGGAAAGGGTTACACTTGAATGATAAATGTGAATGTATGATGCACCAATGATGAAGAAGGGGATCTAGATCTGAATTGCTCTTGTATTTGCTAGATCTGATTATGGAAGGCTTAGATCTGTGATGAGGCGAGCATCTGGGCGAACATCTGTCTGAAGCAAAAGGGTAGATCTGAACTGAATATCTGATCTGATGAAGTATGCTGCTCTATAATGATTGAAGATCTATACGCTACTTCGCCGCGGAGGAAGCGCGTATATACGCAGCTTCAGCGAAGAGAAAGCGCGTATGCGCAATAAAGTATACACTGAGGTATACGCTGGTTTGTGTGGACGGAAGCGCGTATATACGCGACATCAGTGAAGTAAAAGCGCGTATGCAAACTAGGGTTTGCTGAAACAAAAAGGAGTGGTGTGAAGGTTGTAGCCTTCGGTCGAGGGAGTTGTAGCTCCCTTTCGAGGTGAGGCGTGTGAGATCGGGGGTCGTAGCTCCCTTCCGAAGGGAGCAGTCGGGGGGGGGTTGGGGCTCCCCTTCCGGAGGAGAAGGCTGATGGCAATGAGGTCGGTACTGCGTGTTGTTAATCTGCGCGACACATATGTTGTAATATGTTTTCTCTATAATAAAATATTGAAGGCTGAGCAACTGCAGCGGTGGTTTTCTCCCGACTTGGGTTTCCACCTAAAAATCCTGGTGTTCATGTGTGATGCTTTGTGTGATGGTTTATTCGGTTCTTACTGCACATGTTTACTGTTTATAGAACATCTAATGAATGAATGATGGAATGATATAAGTGAAGAACTAATGGCATAATTAGATCTCTGTGTATACGCGAGTTTTATGAAGGATATCTGCGTGTATACGCTACTTGGCTTCAGCAAAGTAGCGTATGGGTTTTAAGGAATGAAAAGTAAAAATTTTTGAATATGCAGAAAATACTGATTCACCCCTACTCTCTGATATTTTTTAGCATT